>CAUYRH010154492.1:0-67990 GCA_963574655.1 Perodicticus potto
CCAGGAAATGAAACTAACAACTTACAACCACCTAATCTCCGATAAACCAATCAAGAACATACCTTGCGGGAATGATTCCCTATTCAATAAATGGTGCTGGGAAAACTGGTCATCCACATGTAAAAGACTGAAACTGGACCCTCACCTTTCTCCACTCACAAAAATTGATTCAAGTTGGATAAAGGACTTAAATTTAAGGCACGACACAATAAAAATCCTGAAAGAAAGCAGAGGAAAAACACTGGAAGATATCGGCCTGGGGAAAGACTTCATGAAGAAGATCTTAGTTGACTTTTATCTTGTTTTCATTTTTTTAAGAGACAGAGTCTCACTTTGTCACCCTCGGTAGAGTGCTATGGTGTCACAGCTCACAGCAACCTCCAGCTCTTGGGCTTAGGTGATTCTCTTGCCTCAGCCTCCCAAGTAGCTGGGACTATAGGCACCCGCCCCAATGCCCGGCTACTTTTTTGTTGCAGTTTGGCCAGGGCCAGGTTCGAACCCACCAACCTCAGTATATGGCCATTGCCCTACCCACTGAGCCACAGGCACCGCCCGACTTTTATCCTGTTATTCCCTCCTATTCCACATCTTTTTTGCGCACTAACTCTGCCTTTTCCCTCAATCTTCTTCCTATCTTCATTACTGAAATGTAAAACATCTCTCCCCCAACCAATTTGTTTAAGGGAAGCTCTATTACTAAGCCTCTTTTTAAGATAAGAAACCTTGGAAAGGTGAAGTGAGTTCCCAGGGTTATTTAGCTACTAAGTAAAGAGGCCAGACTTTGACCCTGGCTAAGGAATATTGGAGCCGACACTGGGGCAAACCCCCTGGCATCTCACTTTTTAATGTGTGGAATTACCCCATTCCCTGACATTAGGGTTGATGGGGATGGGGGAGTGTAAGTATTTCTACGTCATACAAGGTCTGGCAGGGCCTGGAACCTTAAATATTTTAGCCAAATTTTATTGTGAACACAAGGCATACTCAGATAGAAGATTTTAAAAATGTGAAGGAAGTATGAAAAAATAATCCTTATTCTGTCCCTGAGAGACAATTACTGAAAACATTTTGAGAACTTTCTTCTAACATTTTTCTTGTGTACCTTTCTGTAGTATTATCAGACTGAGCCACAATATTATGGCTTTGTCATTTATATTATAAAGTAAACATTTCCTCTATTAGCTCAAATTCTGTCTGAATGCTTTTTAGTGGCTGTATAATAATTCATTTTATGGCTATACTATAATTTGCTTCATCACCCACCTTTCTTTGAACAACCACATCTTTTCCTCTGCAGAAATTTCAACATTGTATATGCCAGAATATAGCATGATCTTAAATATAAAGTGTTTCCCCATTTTCATAATGAAGTTTTAAGTTTTATAGCCAAGTTAGTCATATACATATTTATAGATACCAATGAATTATCAAATGTCTACTTATAATATTTCACATGTTAATTTAGTTACGCATACATACTTAAAATCACATACGTATCATAAGTTATATTTGCAAATATAACTTTTAACTTTCATTCAAACTCTTTCTAGCCATTTTTGGACTAGAAAGGATTTTTTTTTTTTTAAATGAACACCGTGGCCATTTTTATGTCATTATATTCTCTTCTGTCAAAGTTGTTTGAATTACAGCACTTTCTAAATCTGTGCATGATGCTTTCACTGGAAGTTTATTATAAGCTATAAGTGACCATTTATTATATTTGGTCAAATATAGCCAAAACATAGCCGCTTATACCAACATTTTAAAAGATCATCTTTAAAAATTCTTGTTTTGAAGAATATTTGTAATGGAGAGAGGTCAGTCTCCTTAAAAAGTTAATAAATTTATGTAAATTTCCTATTCCTCCTTTTTGTCTTGACTGACTTCTTCATCTTTGTAAGCAACCCTAAACCAACAAACTACAATTGTTGCACATATCCTTTGCTTAAAATAATGTCATTGAGAAAGCAGTTTGTCATAGCAAAGACTTAAAAGCATTCCACAAAGAAGGAACTTTGTGGCAGGTTGAGGGGACTCTTTTCAGATATTTTAGCATTGCTACTTCTTTCTTGCTGTTGGATCATGTGCCACATGCAATCCTTAGTACTAGTCAAATTGTCTATACCACATAGTATTTTTGACTTGAATAAAGTATGCTTACCCTTGGAAGGGGACCTCTTATTATTCAAAGTACTGAAAGTACAGGTCAAAACCATCCCATTAATATCAGGCTTAAGATTCTCTGCATTCTCTCTCAATAGCGAGAGGCAGATAGAGGCAGGCACTCCCTAAATCATGGACAGACACCAAAGAAGAGCAGACTTCCTCTCCTACCCACTGCCCTTCAACCCGGCACTTGTAATTATTCATCTTTTTCCTGTTAGCATCAACTGTGGTTAACTTCTTTACATCATGGGTGGAAAGCCTGACGTGTGGGGCAGAGCCACCTGGGATTAGTGTCAGTGGTTTGCATCAGGAAACACCAACTCCCAGTCAATATGGAGTTAATTTAGATCTTTGTTTAATGCCAAAAATATATTCACATTTAAATATCCCCACTGAATGTTGCCTTCCCGGCCATTCTACATACTGAATAATTTCCTTTCAGTTTTAAAGGATTATTCTAATAGTCACTGAGGGCAGGACGACCCTTTGAGGTTGTTGGAGAAATTTCTCCAGAGAATCTGTTTTGAACATACTTGTAGTTCTTGTAATTCTCTAATTTCCTCAAAAATAGAGAAATGAAACGTTTGTACTGGTTTGCTTAGAAGACAAAGTAGGACTATCTAAAAAAGTTTGGAAATGTCTCTTAAAAAGTTACTAGTATCAGAAAGTTATGTGCTGGTGTCTGAAGCACAGGCCTGGCTCCTGAGCCACTGTGGATCTTGTTTTCATCTTATATCTGTACACGTAAGTCAGTGGACTTAAATATAGTTTTACAGTTGACCAAGCTTTTCCCATTGATCAATTCTTCTTCATTTCTTATGTGGTAAGAAGGACAGGTATTTTTAGCCTCATTTCCACACTATGTATATTCCCTAACTAAGCCTATATGACAATAGATCTCCAGAATCATGACAGAACCCAATTTGAGTCCTGGGCCAAATCGCTTCTTGCTAATTTCTTAACAAGTCTGAAACTCCATTTTCTCATCTGTAACATGGGATGCTGATAATATATCATAGAATAGCTGTGAGAATTTGCTAAGCTAATGCATATGAAAAGCTTAGCACCGTGCATGAGATAGAGCAGGTGCTCAGGCAATGGTGAATTTTCTCAAAAAAGTATTCAAGAGAACAGAGCCCTGTCAATCTGAATTTAGAGATGGAAAGGTCCTTAGAGATGTCCTGGATCAATCCCAACATTTTATAGAAGAGGCAACTGAAGCTGAACACAGGGTGGATTTCCACACAGAAACAGAGCAAATCATATGTAAATGGATTTATTAATTATTATGTCAGCGAATTCCCAAATACAAAACACATAAAGACATCAAATTTTTAAAAGTATGTGAAAATTATTCAGTCAACATCTCTATGGTCATTTGACAAATTCTTCCTTAGTTCTTTAAGATCATCCATCTTTGAGGACCTTTTCAGGGACAGGAGGAGATGGTGTAGACATTTGATTCCTTGGGTCTTCTGATATGTGATCTGTTTGTAAAAAGGATATCACAGACATTATTGTTCTGATCTGTTTATATCTCTGTCTTTCTGTTGACAAAAAAAAAAAGTAGCTTTCCTTTGCCTCTGAGTAAATCAAAGTCTTGTGAAAAAGTCAAATGCTATTTTCCCCATTGGTGAAGTGGAGTTATGCGGTTTAAGGGAATTTCCTTCATCCCTGTGTTCTTGTGGAAGCAAAACGTAAGAGCAAGGCATCTGCCAGATACCAGCAGATTGTTGGGAGATCTCACAGGGACTGGAGGGTCATATTCCCAGAGTCCAATCAGGGAGGAACTTAGCGGGGTAAACCCAGATATATTGTCCCCTGTAGCACTCTTTCATGTGGATCTTCCTTTCTGCCCTTAAATCACAAGAGAAATACCTATGAAATGATGCTCATCAGGAACAAGCTCATAACCTGTCTAAGATCTCTCTGTTGTGTGCCTGGCTCAGAGAGGTGTTTTGGTTACTGCTTAATGCCCAACAATGCTGCCTGGCTGACAATGAGTGAATGCAGGAGTTGTTGCTGGGTTTGTACCAGTTAGAGGAGAGGGGGGCATCTACCTACCATTCATTGTATCAGCAGCATATCCCAATTCATAAAAAATCATGATCGCCAGTGGGATTCCTGCTCTAAACGTTATTTGGGGCTTATGTTGGAATTCAAATAAAAGAGAAATTATTTTACAGGCCATTTTAAAAAAGGCACTCAATTGTTGTTGAAAGGCCAAAAGGGGCCAGTTGTCCATTGAGACTAAATGCACTAAATAGAATAAAAATTAAAATTATTTATCCCACTTTCCCAACTACAGCTAATCATTTACAAACAGACCTAATTTAATCCACTAATGTAAGGATTCAATTAAAGTTGTTCCTACTACTTTCTATTCAGAATACTTCTTCATACTTTATATATGATGCCTTCATGGTGTGAATCCTTCTAAGGGTCCAGGTGGTAATAGAAAAGTGCTTTCGGGACTTCATAATTGCCCAAATTAAATAATATGTGTGTAAATGGAGATTTGAGCATAAATTGTGCACTGTAATGCTATAGCCCGAGATCTTTCAGCCAATCAGAATAAAATGCTCCCAGTTTTATTCTATACTACTTAGAATAGTTTATTACATTATTAAGTACATGTTACAAGAAGCACATTGTTGTTTAAGACTCATTGATTTAAGCAGAACTATTCTTATAAAGTTCCATAGGCTTTCACATAAAAAGAGAAGAGCCCATATAAAATTATAAAACCTTAATGTAATATAACAGCCTATAATATAATATTCTCCCATTTTCTAAAGAAACCACCAAAAAATTCTAATGAGTTTATTAGAACTACTGTTTGTGAATTCTGGGATGTCATGTCTAATTAGACTTAATGGATTAAAGTATTTCTTTAATGAAATCTGTAGCTTGCTCACCAAGATTATATTCCTTGTCCTCCTGCCCTTAAAATGATTTTACTTTATTTTTATTTTGGGTGGCATTAAAAAGAAATGAAAGGCTATAATTCTGCTTCATTCTCAGATGGATATAGTGAAAAATACAGTGCTTATTATGAAGCTAATGTGAATTACCATGTAATTACCACTGGCTGCACTGTAATGATTATTTAGTTACCACTGAGTATTCTCTGCCCAATAGTACACATTATTTCATAGGAAGCATGGAATTAACTCAAGTCATCCCGGAACTCATGGAGGGAGCAGATTCCCGATCTCTTTTGTTGAGTATAGGCCGTGCTAATGTTAACATCTAAATAATCAAGCTTGGAGCAAACTGACAGCAGAACAAGATATGAGTTTACATAATTTGATTTGCTGATGTTTTAAACACTTAGCAGGAGACAGCTATAGAAACCAATTAAATCTCTCCAAGGTGTGTAGAGTTATCTCCTTTGTGAGAAACAATTTAAGGGAATTGCATTGGCCCTTTAACTGGAGGGGAGAGAAAGCATTAGGAATGAAATTTCAGAAGCAAAGTGCTGATCAATCGTGCCTCCTTTTGTTTTTTTCAGCTTTGTACTCTTTGGGCTGCCAATGTTTGAAAGGATTTGCACTTTTATTTTGCAAGGCCAGGGTTATGTTAAACTTTCCTCCCGTGAAAATTTTTCCTGGGCTATTGATTATGATGTGCCTTTAAATAAGGCATTGTGTCTAAAAGAGTAAAACAAAAACAAAAACAAAAACAAACATGTCAGAACATTCTGTCCCTTTCAGATACTGCATCTTATTTAGTGTACCGGAATTCCCAGTTTAAAGTAATCACAAAATTTATGGAGAAACGGATAAAAAAGGTTGTAAAATATCGATTTGCGGAAAATAATAACACAACTCATCTATAATAAGAAGAAAAATGAAGCAATAATTCAGGGGGTATCGAGCGGCTAGCTGCTGGGAGTATTGATCCAGCCCTTTACGGTATAAGATCGCACCTGAGATTGCGCTGAAAGAAAGAACAGCATTCCCGCGCTCATTATTTCTCAGATACCATCGCCTTGTTACACGGGTCCTGCAGAGTTGGAATTGTCGCGGCTGGCAGAGTGGGACCCGCAATAATAATAATAAATAAATAAATAGTTCAGAAATCTATATTGCCTTAAAGCCACCGCGCCTGGTCTTAATAACACATTGGCTCTTGCTTTATAAGTTCTTCATTGCCTTATAGTAGCTAATGACAATTCCTACGCCGTGTGGTTCATTTAGGGACCAGAGAGATCTTCATCTTATATAATGGGTTCTGTGTTTGCAAGGGATTTCTGTCTTGGCTAAAGAAGCATGTATCTGTTGTATTTCTTGTTAAGTCACTAAATTGAAAACAATATGTTTATGCCACTTCGGGTGGTGGAAAATGCA
This sequence comes from Perodicticus potto, assembly GCA_963574655.1. Classification (NCBI taxonomy): domain Eukaryota; kingdom Metazoa; phylum Chordata; class Mammalia; order Primates; family Lorisidae; genus Perodicticus; species Perodicticus potto. The sequence goes on from CAUYRH010154492.1 coordinate 6,519, forward strand.
GGCTTTGGCTTTAACAGGCCATTGTTTTATATTTTAAAATAATTTTTGGACTAGGCAGGAGTATGACTGTTTCTGAGCAAAAATCTTCACAAACATACGGCCTGAAATGTTGAAATTCATGTTCATAAATTGTGAATTTTTGATTTTTGATAACCCTGAATTTATAAATTCATCTATAATTTCTAAAGTCTTCAATGACAAACCAACTTGGCAGTGTGCTATCATCACAATATTGCCTTAAAATAGCAGCAGGTATTTCACTGCTGAAGGATTCTACGTCCTTTCCAGACTTTAATATGGTCCTATAAGTAGTGTTGAGGAAACTTGAATATATTGTTCTCACATTATTGTTTTTGGAGGAGAGGGTGCAACAATATTCAAACTCCAATTTAGTAAAACAGTTTTGAATACTTGCTATGTTCCAGGTATCTTCTAGGTCAGTGGTTCTTAACTTTCTTAATGCCGCAACCCTTTAATATAGTTCCTGTGGGTCGCGACCCACAGGTTGAGAACCTCTGTTCTAGGCTCTGTGACCCAGAAAGATGAGGTTCTTGCCCTCAGGACACCTATAATCTAGTAAGGGAAGGATAGTAACACACAAGTTATGAGGTAGATAAGGCCAGGCAAGGTGGCTCACACCTATCATCCTAGCACTTAGTGAGGCTGAAGCAAGAGGATCCTTTGAGCTCAGAAGTTCGAAATCTGAGCAAAAATGAGATCCCATCTCTACTAAGATAGGAAAAAATTATCCAGGCATTGTGGTGTGTGCTGTACACCTAACTACTCACCTGTACACCCAACTACTCCCAGCTACTTGGGAGAAGTAAGGCAAGAGGATCACTTGCACCCAGGAGTTTGAGGTTGCAGTCAGCTATGTCTAATGATACTACTGTGCTCTACCTGGGGTGCCAGACTGAGACTCTGTCTCAAAAGAAAACAAAAAGGCAGATAAGATAATTATCAGATTGGTAAAAATATTGTGAAAGAAGTCAGAAGGTGATCTGGTAGAGTGTAATGGCAGGACAGGAGGGCTTCTTTAAATGGCCGTTTACTTGTACATGAGAATTTGTATCACATGGATAGCACAGTGAACCTGCACAGTAATATTCAGGTAAACAAGTATTTGTTTCCAAGCATGTATGGACTTTCCCTGTTGCTAAAGCCATGCTATCATTTTCCCAGAAGCGTCACTCTCCTTATCCCGTCCCCCACCCACTCTGTGATCATTATCTAGAAATATGAGCCATACCAGCTGACTATGTTCTCAGCAGATCAAGCTTCCTGAAATTTCAATAAGCATTGATCCATGTCATTGCACCAGATCCTTGAAATTGTTGTTTCTATAACATTACTCTCTCCATTTCTGACTCTAAAAGAAAAAAAAAAAGTTCTGTGGAACCAGAGGCTGATGCCTCATGTCAATAAAGGTGGATGGAGGGGGAAAGATGGAGAAGCAGAAAGAATGAGACATCTCACTATCAAGACTAACTCCCAAAATAGCTTTCAATAAACTGCAAAGCATCCCCCTTCTTCTTCATCCACATAGTAAGATTGAAAGTCATCACTGAGTCTTAAACTGTGAATATTGAAATTGTGAGATGTATGGTACATTTAGTGGAGACGTTGGTGAAGTGCACAAGTCATTTTAACTTTGTCTTTTAATTTTAGAGATTTATCGACTGCAAGGGAAGAGAATATTTATAAGCGTTTTAGGTATTCACAAAACACATAGTTGCCAAACAGTGCAAAGAATGGAAAGAAATCATCATTATGAAGCTGGATGATTCAGGAAATATGGTGATAAATATGGGAGTGACAACATATTATCTCAGCCTTTTCTAGCTCTACATTTTTGAGTCATGACTATCAAGTGTATTACTGCAGGGAGTATGCTAAGTCAGTTTGGAGCTAGAGGAATTTCCGTTTTAAAGGAATACTCAGGCAATGTTGGGAAGTACAAATACAATAAATGATGTCAAATCATCTCAGCTTGAATAAATATATATTGTATAATTCACTTCTATCCTTTAATTTTTCATAATGGAAGGAAAGTGGCAAGCAACAAGAAAGCAATTAATTATAACAATGATTGCTTAGCTTCTCTAGTGCTTGAATTAAAAAGAACATTAAAATTACTTTTCAAATAGCTCGTATATATATATTTTTAATCATGGATACTTTGTAAATGGAAGATGCATTCGAATTGTTTTAAAATGCTAGTTTTCTACTTGTTGGCAAACACTGTTAACATGAGTCCTTGTCATTCTGCTGGTTATTTCATACTGTGATCCCTAATTCACGACGATAAATGTCATATCATAGCTAATCTATTATAATCCTCCTCTGTTGTGTGCTTCTTTTAACTTGAGACAGGCTGATTACTGAAAAACAAACTTGTGGTTGTCACTGTGATTTTCCGGTGTCCCCTCATCAGCCTAGGAGCCTGTGTTCAGCAGTGCCCAGCAGATATTAAATGAATAAGGAGATCAAGAGCCAAGACCTTGCTCTTTGGCCTTACACAGCTTACACTACCACATAAACCTCTATTTTCTTATCTGAATAGTGGAGGAAAGAAGCATATCTTCTTCACTAGTTTGTTGTGATGGTTGAGGGAGATAATATGAGCAAAGCACTTGACATATTATAAATGGTGCAGGTTAAGGCCTCAAGAAATGGTAGTTCTTATTATTAAGGACTTTAAGTACTTCTCAGTCTGTGATTCTCTGAGAGGCATTTTCTATTCAGTTTATCAATGTATTTCCCGTGCCTAGTCCTCTGACCTAGATGAGATGCTTAAAAATGTTTGTTGAATGCACACATTTCTTGATTTTGTTAATAATATCAATAGCTATTGCTGCTGACACTGAAAAGGCACACACTATTTTAAGCATTCAATACATTTTTAGACATTTAATATTAAAAAGAAAAACACTATGAGACAAGTACTGTTATTAACTCCATGTTGCAAATGAAGAAACTGAGTCAAAGAGAGGGTTTCCAAATTTGCTCAAGGTTATTTACTCCACTCTAGAAAGTGGCAGAGTCAGGATTTGAATAGAAGTAGACTGGCCTCAGAGTTCAGCCTGTAGAGTAGATAGCCTAATCTTCAGAAGTTAGGTATAAAGGTGATGGAAATGTTGCATTGTACCCTTCCCATTTTGTATTCAATAAATATTTATTAATTATCTTCCATATGTTAGTTAATGGAGAGACCATGTACAAGGTGGGCACAGTCTCTGCCTTCATAGAAATTATACATGTCTGATTTCCTCAGATTTCATTTAATCCCATGCTTTTCTCACTGACTGTTATAATGAGAGCAAGTTAGAAGTCCAACTTGATACAGTAGAAGGGGGAGCTGTAAACATTTGCAGAAAGGAGAGTGCCAAGGTAAGCCTGAAAGGGAGGTGGTTAGGGGGGCATTGTACTGATTACTGTGGTTACCAGTATATATCCCACCTTCTCAGAGACTGTAGGATGCGTGGGTGTATCACATCCCTTTGAAAGCCTGGGATGACACGGAGCCCTCTCCCTGCTCTCAAATTCCATGAGCAGATATGTGGTCTCGCTATCTGTACCCCCACTCTGACATCTAGGTCTAGACTGAGCAAAGCATCACACCATTTTAGTTGCAAGGAGGCAAGCTCCTGGCTCAGCCTCTGAAGGGTAACAGGATATTTGGAAAGAACCCACTCTATCTTCTTTTCTGAGAATCTGGGTCAGAAGTCATGTTTTTAACAGAAAAGTTCCACCAACTTTGTCTTTTATGTTCAGTGCTGCAACCTCAAGGCCCCATGAATTTGTGCCAATGAGTGTCCACATTTTAAATCTGTGGTGGAATGTTCTAAATTGGTATGTGGCACAGGCCTCAGTTTTGCACTGCTCTGCTTGTTTCTCTTGCTTGGGTACTTCTTCACTATTTAGTTAATTCATTTTTCATTCATTCATTTATCTATTTCTTTATTTTCCAGATATTTTTGGGAGAAATGAAAAATAGGCAGCTGAAAGCATAGCGTTTACATGTTGGTCACAGCAAGTGCAATGGCTGTCAGGGCGTAAAAAGTCAAATGAGTGAGTTGATGGATGGGTGAATAAAAAAGAATGGGAAAACCATTACATTTGTACTTATTTATACTTTTAAGAGGTCATTTTTAATCAGGGATGAATTCAAGTAATATTTGAAGAATGAGTAAGTCATTCAATAAAAAAGGACAAAAAAACCCCCAAAGATCAAAATCAAATCAAATTTATCCCAACAGGGTTCAGTGATTTTACAAAACAAATTCATTGATCTGGAATCTCCCGGTTTTATCTGCCTCTTCTTGGGGTCACCAGTCAAGATGACAGATTACCCTGGGAAAGACTCTATATCCTATCTCATAAACATAGAAAGAAATCTCTCACACTTGGTCAGGAGGCAGCCCAAATACTTCATCTCCAGAGACTGGGAAAGTTTAGCTATGGTTGAGATTTGGCCAGAGAGAAAGATCTTGGTAGAAGGATAGCCTGCATCTAAGGGACTCAACCACAATCCACTAGTGTGAATGTACCTCAAAGACCCAACACACTCAGTAAGTCAGGACACCAGGCTGACTAGGGTTTCCTACTAAGCTCTTAAGCTATTAAAGAACCACAGACATTTTGGCTAGGTTAGAAATTCTAGAAAGAGAGCCTTAATTTTTTTTTTTTTTTTTTTGATTTTAAGCTTTGCTTTTGTCAGTAGGAAAACCACTAGATGTCTTTATCTATACTCTTTCATTTAGAATCTTGGGTGACTGCTATGTGATCGTTCCTCAACATATGTTTTGAGTACTAGTGTTCACTTCTAGTGATGGGCCTTGTCCCACACTCCCTGAACAGTCTCTCCAAATCCCCCCATGGCAGGCCCTACCTCTTGCTTATGTTGCCAATATACATGTGCTCAGTTGATCAGTGTGCACCTGCTTTGTGGCAGACATTATACGTCCCTTACTGGTCTCAGCCTTTAATACATAAATAAATAAATAAATAAATAAAATTCTGTAAGAATTCTAAGTCCTTCAAATACTGAAAATGTCCTGACAATCCCTGTTTTTCTGTTTGCTTTTAGACCTTCAACTAGCTAATCTCAATAAAAATTTAGGACTTTGGAAATAAAATGAACTTCCTAAAGTAGAAGCAAGTCTGTTGGTCTCTTTAATTTCATTCTCTGTCTATTACTGAGTGTCAGCTATGTGCAAACGGTGGTGCATAGCAGATGTGAACAGAGGGCAGGCTATGTTGGCAAATAGGGCAAATCAAGGTGATAACATGCTCTGGTAGAAGTCCAGGTAAATGGCTAGGGGGAGGGTAGCCTAGTCTAGAAATCCAGGGAATGAGAGAAGTGGGGAGGGGATTTATCTAAGGAACTAAGGGAGAGGAAGGATTTTACTCTGAATGTGAGTTTTCTGCTTTCTCCCTAATTGTTGAGTACCATGCTCTTAAATATGGGCCATGGGAAGTCTTCACATGTGAAGAAAACAATAAAAAAATTAATTCATAAGAAAGTTATATAAGGAAAACTCTATGCCACACCTTTACTTTTACTTTTAATTAGAATATGTGCTTCAGGATTCCAGTATCCATATGCAGATGATTCCCCAAGGTCATCCTTTGCACTATCCTTCTCTGGCCTCTTTTCTCTTTCCCTTTCTTTCCCCTCATGAGAGATTTAAGGATATTTAGAGTATTTTTATTTTATTCACCTTACTATGGAAAATCTTGAGCACTTACCTGAGTTCACTTTTTTTTATTGTTACTATTGTTGTTTTGAGATAGAGTCTCACTATGTTGCCCTCGGTAGAGTGCCGTAGTAGTGTTCTACATCACAGCTCACAGCAACCTCCAGCTCTCGGGCTGAAGTGATTCTCTTGCCTCAGCCTCCCAAGTGGGCTCGAACCTGCCAGCCTCAGTGTTTGTGGCTGGCACCCTACTCACTGAGCTATGAGCGACAAGCCCTGAGTTCACTTTTGAATAAGAAAAATTATTTGCAATGAAACAAGTAAAGTTTACCTCTATTTATTTGTCCAGTGTCACCTAGACTTTTTGATTTAGAGTGAAATAAGGTACTCGTAACAATGAGTCAAATATTTAGGGGTCCTTGTTAGGTAAAGATGGAGTTTTTGATCTGATATTATAGATTTGGAAATAAGACTGGTGGAAGTGGGTTGCATAGGCTTGAGGCAGAGGGCAATGGATAAATTGTTAAAAGAATAAGTGAATGAATGAAGAATACTCTAGCTTAGACTTAGAAGGAAGCCTTCTCTTCTGCTTCCCTTTCAAGATTCCCTTATGTGAAATCTTAGATTACTGAAGTTTTTTGATGTCTTGCTGTAAAAGCCTCTCTTGCCATCAGTGCAATCAGATGGAATTGTCAGTTGAGCAGTTGGGACTGAGATATTTGTGATACTGTGGTCGTTCAGATCTGAGCTCAATGAAAAGTTATTGCCTGAGGGTTGTATAACTTGATTGCTACAGGTAGGGAATGACCTTTCACCAACACCAAAGATTTATTAACTTTGGGGTGGGAAAAGTCAGATTTCATATTTCACGAGAGTAAATCACCTCTTTTTAATTGTGAAGCTTTCACAGGCTATTTAGGATGGCGAACTTCTTCTAGAGCTTCGTGCAGTAATCTGTAAAATAGGGAGTTGACCAAGAAGTTTGTAGTTTTGACTACAAATAGGATTATTTGTAGTTTTGACTTCAAATAGGATTATTCGGCAATGAGTAATACTTCACGTTTGCCAAGTTCCAGTTTATAGCTGGATCTTCATAAGCCAGAGCTTTGTGTTCTTAGAGTCACAGGCACTCTATACTTGTAACTTCAACCCCAGTTAGAAAAATTATTACCAAATACTATATTATGTCCAGAAAAGAAAACCCAGGGCTACAACATTTTACCATTTGCTTACATTTAGTCTGTCCAACCATTTTGTTTCTGGGATACTCAGTACAGGTGATCTTTGAGGCAAGCAAACATTTTTGGAAGGATAATTACGTTTGAGAAAGCTATGGTAGGGCTATTAAGTAACATGGACCATAGAGAATTTGATTAAGGGAGATCAGCAATTTTGGTGAAATAGTTTATTACTCTAAATAGTTTATTTTTGCCCAACACATAGAGATAGTCTATGTTGCTAAAAAGGCAAAAGCAGTCATCAATTTAAGGAAGAAAAGAATGCATTCAATTCAAAGTTTGGCACAAAGGAGAAAAAAAAATAGCTGGTTGATTGATTTCATTGTTTGCTTTCCAGCTGGTAGTTTTGGTGTGGTAGAGACACTTCATGGGTTTCCTGTCTTTAATGTGCTAGCCTGCAGCAGACCACTGCCTTGAACATGGAAAGCAAGTTGATCTGACTCTAAAATTATAGCCAGAACCCAGAAAAAGGCTGTAATTTCCTTCCACTAAAAATCTCTTTCTACATTCTTGTGTTTTGTTCTGCTTCTAGGTATGTGTTTAAATGATTTCAATATTAATTGTTTTTAGAAGTTCTTTTGTTGTCGGTGGCACTTTTGGAGAGAATAAAACAAGGATGTGTACAGCCTTTCCTTATTAAGAGATTTCCTGTCGTACATGCAGTGAGCCTGCTGGCTTCTACTCCTGTTTCCTTTCATTCTTTCTTTCTTTCCTTTTTAACTTTTAACTTACTTTACCAGAGGGAGAAAGACTAGCTCAATTGTATTATCCTGTTAGAGTGCTTAAACCCATGTATAGGTTAAGAAAAAAATTACTTTCTGCTTTTTTTTTTTACTACAGTTCATGATTTCTATTTTGTAAGGCATCTTTTCTAAATTTTGTGCTTTATTATTCTTGCGGTGTTGAGCGAGCAAAAACAAACTCAAGTTCATAATTCACTTTAAAGAACATACCCTTTCTTTCTATTTTCTTGTTAAAACCAAATTGTGTGCAATTTGTAGGAAATTGAAACCACATTTTTCACTTAACTTTCCAAAATTAAAATTTATGGGGAAAAAGAAGCAATAAAACAGTTACAATCTGGTCATCTATAATTATCTGTGTGGTTTGAGCAGTTCCATATTTAAAAAAAAAAAGTGACAAGGAGAACTTATCAAGATTTTATAACCGTGGGACATTTCACTTCTTTTTTTTTTTGTTATTTTTTTGTTTTGCTTTGGAGCCAAGACCTACACAAAATGCTAAAAGTCTCATTGTAAATTTGAAAGTCAGATGTGCGAAGAGTAAAATGCGAATGAAACAATGGATAGTATGCATGACCAGTGGTTTTCCTCCTTCCCTCAATAATGAAATTTATTACAGTAAAATTGAGCATTATAGACTGCTGTCATTTTAAGTATTGTCCTTGATTACAATTGGTTTAACATTCTCTTGTCATGCTCTACCTGGTAGGAGAAAACTGTAGAACTAGTGAGATACGCTGTCCATTTCTCTTTATCGATGCCATCCCTGCTGTCCTGGTATCGCCACTTCCAACGCTCTCCCCATCCGGATGGATTCCCTAGGAAATGGAGCCTTGAAGTCATTCAAGTGCTGAGTTGTGATTATTTTTCTTGGAATAAATAACTTTTTCATTTGCATGTCCTTTTGATATTGCCATCTTATTATGTCCATGTTATAATAGTACAAAGTATTAGATTTCAACACATTTGATGCTTAGCCCTAGTGCTTAGTAAGAGGGAAAGTTTATTTAACAATGGCCTCTTTGTGGAAATATGTCCATATTTAGACAACTTGATACAACTGTGGTGAAGAAATCCTTCATTCATTTCATTTTTTTTTTTTGGTCATTCAGTACACATTTATTATACACCTATTCAGTTTCATGTGTCTTGTTAGAGTCTACGTATAGACTAGGGAACAAAGCACAACAAATAGTACTGGAAGATAATAGTTATTCCATTAAACCTTAGCTTCATCATTATTCTCAATAGAAATGCATGGGTGAACAGATCTTGGGCAAATACAGGAAAACCATCTAAAACCACTACAATCCTGAGTGTTGACTTAAGCTCAACAGCAATTACACTCTTGTCTCAGAAAGTTATAAAAGCTGAAATGTTTTACAAATATTTTGACCATGTCTATTTCTTTATTTGTAATTGCATTCTAATGAATACAAGTCAGAAGTTTATTTCATTCAACAAATATTTTAAGTACTTATTATGTATTGCACTATTTTCAGCATTTTACAAACAGTCACACACTGAATCTTCTAACATCTCTCTGAGGAAGGTGCTTTACTGTCCTGATTTTACAAATAAGGAAACTGAGGGATGGAGAGATTAGGTCTTTTGCCGGAGTTACTCAAATGGTAAGTGGAGAAACCACAGCCAGACTGTCTGACTCCAGAGATCATCTTCTTATCCGCTCTGCTGTGCTGTCTTGTGTGAGCCCGTCAATATTTATATCACCATATACCTCCTTTAAAGGTATGATGGTACCTGAGTGTCTGACTCTCAGACACAGCAGGTAGGACTCTGCAGAGAGCTCACCGTGCCTGCAAATTGTCAGGTAACCAAAGAAGCACTGCACAGGAGTCCCTGGCGTGTGAGTACCCTCGGATCATTATGAGCCCACAGCAGTCAGAACATGTGTTGAATCTTCCATTCAATCCAGGTTGTTGATCTGTCCACCTCTCTAATGCTTGTTTAGATACAAAAATAATGTGTGCTAATTATAGAAAGTTGCAAGGAAAACAGGATAGCATTTTTAAAGTTAAAAGCACCCAGTTCCCATCACTGGAAAATAACCACTGATAACATTTTTTATATATTTCTTTCATATTTTTCTATGCAAAACAAATATATATGATTTTTTTCACATTTGTGATTATACTGTGTATGAGTTTATACAAACACAGTTTTATATCCTGCTTTTCCCACATAGACTAATAAGCATTTTCCCACACATTAAAACTTTTTCATAAATGTAATGTTAAAAGGCTGTATAATCGCCCATAGTTTGGATTTACTATATTATCCATTCACCATTGCTGGATATTTAAGTTGTATCGTATAGATGTTTATAGTGATGCAATCTTTGCTTTCTTTTCTAACTTCAGTGCTTATAAACCATTGTAATTTCTGGTAACTAAATGTTGTAATCCTTTTTCAAGATATAAAAAAATTTTCCTAAAGGATTCCTTTTTACAGGAGGTAGACTTTTGAAAAATGGAAATGATTTTGTTTTCATTATTTGCACTATAAAATAATGCTATAAAATATAGAATAGTGGAAATAAAATATGTATACATATTTTACAAGTATACACATGAGCTCACAATTAGCCTAGGAAATTGTATCTAGCCATAAAGTAACATATTAAAGTTCATATATATATACATATATGTATAAATACAATCAGCCATCCTTTTTAGTGTATAAGTATTTAATCTATCAGTGTCCTCTCTCCTTTTTATCACCCAGCTGCAAACTGGATTCATTTTGGATAATTACCTTTGGTACTAAATGTATATTATCTGCCCAGTTAGGAAATAGATTGGAGGGAATTCAGAAATCAATAGTAATAAAATAAACAGAGAGAATGGAATCTATTTCCTCTCTTACTATTTATTTGAACCCACTTTACTAAAGAAAGGGACCCTGTATAATGGATGTTGGACTGAGGACCACAAACAAACCCCACTGGGAACAGCTCTTCTTTAAGAATTGATCTGATATTTCAGTAAATACCCTATTTGCATATTAAAATGGTAGGTACTTAATGTCACAAACAATGCTTTGACTTTCACTGTTTACAGAATTGATATTAGTTTCTCTTTCCACATTCATATACCTATAAGTGGGTGCATTTTCTTTCTGCCCAGCCTCTCTCTGGCCTTCATAAAATGTTTTTTGATGGAGCACTGGTGTTAGATTCACTGGTGTTATACTAACCACAATCTCATTGTCCTAAGGGATGGAAAATTCAGTGCCCTCTATTACTGACTACAATAGATACTCTCTGTAAAGTTTCAACGCTAGTATCTTCACAAAGAGGATTAATCTCAGACTGGGCACAAAGATGGGGAAGTTAGTTCAGCTTGCCCAGACCCCTAAATATTCCTACAGGCTAATGAAACTCAGAGAAGTGTCATCCTCAGCCTCCCTTGTTGATATGCTAAATCCCAAAGCCAAGAAAATATTCCTGCCACAGAAAGGAAACTCATACCTGCTGTTATTTAGGGTCTGTTTATCTCCTTCATACAATACTATTACTTGTTTTCCCCAAATTCTAAACTCTATAGGAGCTTATTGACTTTTGTCACAACCAGTGGCTTAGCCAACAGGTGTATTGAGCCATCTTTCAGCATGTTTGCTATCCATGTGGTTGGTCTGGGATTCAAATGGCCTGATTTGGTGCCTTCAACACCAGAGTCCCAAGATCAGGACTGTTGTAAGTCAGGAATCTCTGTGTTTCTGGAATTATGGTCATCCCTGATTTTAGAATCTTGGCCAAGGGGAACACTATCAGATTCTGACTTCATTTCAAAACAAAAGCCAGGATATCTAAAAAGATGGCATTGCATATTTTGGGAAATGGATCTTCCTGATGTTTTCCAACGTTTTTATTATAATTCTTTTAAAATTTTGATAGTGCCCCAAGAGTTCCAAATGCAGTAAGAACTTAAATATGCTTCTGTCTTTTTACAAAGTCTAATTATAAATGATGTGTTCCTTATCAGAGGTACATAATCTTACACCCTTCTGACTTTAAGATTAGTTACAGCTAATCTTTCTATAAGAAGCTTGCTTCTCCTGGCATAGAGGGCCAGTTAATCTAGGCTCTCTCCCACGGGAACTTGCCATGCTGTGGGCTGCAACTTGACAGGATTGTTTTGGGGACTCACCTCAAACCCATGCGGCTCTGGAACTTCGAAAAGGCCAAACATTTCAGGAGAGAAATCCGTAGTTAGTTTTCTTCCCTCCTCCTTTTATCATTATACCATCCTTTTGTGTCTGCAAAGCTCCATTGGCAAGCCTCAGTAGGCACATTTGAAGCCTGCTTAACTGGTAGTCAGAGGGCAGAATGGCGTTATTTGTGATTCCCTTGCAATTGACTCAGAGTGGTGATGGGAGGATGTTAATTTTGCAAGGGCAGCATTATTCCCTGCGCTCACTGCTCAGCCCCAGAACACTCGTTTGGTTGTGAAGACAGTGCTTAATATGCTCGCTTCTTTTCTCTCCTGTCTCCTCCACATTCCTGCTGAATCTCACATTCCTCTAAGCACAGTCCTGAGAGTGTGAGGCTTTAGACAAGCCAGAAAGAAGAGAAGACACTCTGTGAAAATAGGGCATTAATAGTTTGCGAATCCAAAGATAGTTAACTGATGTGTGCAGTCAATTACGATTAGTTTTTCAGTTAAGAGACTCCCCAGGAAGAGTGGCTTTTATTCTCGTTTCTGGGGTATGAGCAGTTAATGAAGAAAGCATATCAGAATTCCACCCATGTTATCCGGAGCTGCCTCGAGATTCCATGCCATTTTCAAGTCTCTTGATTAAGGAAAACTTGCCAGGTGAGATTAAACAGGCTTGAAGGTGATAATGGAGAAGTGTGTGTCATTTCTCATCTTTGTTATGGGGTACATCACCACCATATATTTCACAGAAAATGGTTTGACCCTAAGTGTGATCCATTTTGGAAAGTTTCCTTTTTTAAACTTAAATCTTACTAAGTCTTTATATAGCATGTGTGGATATACATTTATATTTTTTAAGTTGATGCCAGATATTTTTGTTTGAGGCATCTTTTATTATTTGTTTTCTTCTATGTTGCCCTGAAGGGAAAGATAATATCATCTCTTCCAATGTATTAGCTAAATGCTTTCACAGGGGCCATAGGTATAAAGGGCAGATGAGAGAGTGGGCAATAGAGACAGACCAGGATTGATCCGGGTTCAGCTCATACTGCTGTGAAACTCAGGCAAGATCTGCCACCTGTCTGTCATCCTTGGGGTCTTTCCTTATCTATAAAAATAGTGATGATAAGAGTACAGACTCCATAGAGACAGCTAAGAATTAACGATTTATGGCACAGTGCTTATTACAGTATGTAGAACATAGTGATTGTGCATTGGTTACTATGGGCTATTATTCTTATCTCATTTCCATTGAAAGAATTTAGGTAAAGTCAGAACATGTTTTTCATCTTAGGGCTCTTTGCAAAATGGACTTTAGAGAACAACTTGGAAGGCCGGGCAAGGTGGCTCATGCCTGTAATCCTAGCACTCTGGGAGGCTTAGGCAGGTGGATTGCTTGAGCTCATGAGTTCAAGACCAGCCTGAGCAAAAAAGCAAGACCCCGTCTTTACTAAAAATGGAAAGACTGAGTCAAGATGATCACTTCAGCCCAAGAGTTGGAGGTGGCTGTGAGCTAAGACACCATGGCACTCTACCCAGGGCTACGGTTTGAGATTCTGTCTCAAAATATAAATAAATAAAGAAAGAACAACTTAGCAATGGTTTTGCAAAATGTGGACACTTTGTAGACATGCCCTTCTCAGGGTCCCGAGAACCTTTGTGAGTCTTCATTGCAGGAGGTATTTATTTTATAAAATGGCTTTGAAATGACCAGTGGGTAACAGGAGCTGAATCACCCATATGAAGATGTTGTGGTGGGTAGGTTTAATGTGGGCTTTTTCCACAGGTGTAATTCAATTAAATGTCTTTTCATTGCCTCCCAAAGTCTTACCCACAGACTAGCAGCCTCAGTTTTCTCATCTGTGAAGTAGGAATACCTACCTATTGGGGTGTTTAAGAAAAAAATAAGTTGGAAAAGCAAAATGCTCAATACTACTTGGACAAATGATCTTTGCATTTTTCAATCAGCCGTACACAGAGGAATGACTGACATAGAGGACCTGGGGGTGGATTGGGGTTCAACACCTGAGTTTTAGTTGTGATTCAACTGCTAACTAGCTGTTTGATATCTTACACTGACCCACAATCAGGGTCTCCAAGCTTGATTGTGTTTGCTGTCAAAGGAAAGATGTTTTGCACCAATAAAGTTCTGATTTTGATTGACTAAAGTTGCTTTGGCCCCTTTACCAGTTGTTAATTCTGCAGTCAGAAGAGAGACTTAGAAAAATGTATTGAATCTAAAAATTGTTTTGGTTGCTTTTCTAAAGTACAATCCAGTATGTTTGATTTTGTCCTTAAAAGGGTCATGGTACATATTGTCCCAATATAATCACAAAAGTTTTCCATTTGGGAATAGGTCAGCAGTTTATGGAGCTGATCTCTGCCCCTGCAGACATGTCCAGCCCTCTGAAAAAGCCAGTAACAATATCTGACATGGTGGCCTCAGGCAAAATGAATTCCACAGGTGGAATTAAATATGTATTTTCATTCCTTCTCAATTCACCAACCTTCAAGAGGGGCAGAAAGATGGTGGAGAGAGAGTATAGAAAGAAGGTCACTTCTTTTTTCTTGTTTCTATTTATTATTTGTTTTAAGCAGGACCACTGCACCCATCAATATAGAAAAAAATGGAAGATTCAGTTTGGGGAACTTCAACCTCTAATTCCAGTTACAAGGAAAAAGAAGTCCAGAGGAGTCTCAGCAGGAAGAATGTCTTCTTGTCCTACTATATTGCATTTCTGAAGGCTTACAAGATTGGTGTGACTGGTGTGGGCTCTTGCCTAGTTAGAAAAATAGTTTCTGTGGCCAGTGGGCCTACTTTAGGGGATACTCTGACCTTCATGAAGACCCATTCAGCCTCTAAGCAGGGTCTCTACCCGCCCCCATATCCATAGACAGCCGGTTCATCCTCCAGAAAGTGTGTACCCATTTCTACCAACCCTCAGAACTTACGCTTTCATTCAGGTCCTTTTAATTGAGAATTTAACCTACAGAAGTCACTTTTAATAGTAAAATGTAGCTTACTGTTGTTTCATCATGGGCTATGACTAATGCTGTCTCCAGCAGCATCCTGGCCTCTGGTCTGCTGGTGATGTGCCTACTGTAAAAGGATCATTTGTAACTCTTAGATGGGCTAAACAGAGTTATTAACCACAGTCCTCCTCAAAGCTGGAAGTAACCCAAAGAAGCACTAATGAAAAGGTAAGCATTTCCTTAAATATGGACTGTGCCATGCCGTCCTTGTCCTTAATAGTTCTTGGCATAATTTGCTAAGCCTCCCCCACCTCTGCCCCACCCACAGTATTTCCTGGGGATTAGGAAAGCCTCTCTAATAGTTGAGAGGACAAGTGAAAGGATCAGAGCCTGAAGGCAGAGCCTGATTGGTTTCTTCTGTTTATGTTAGTGGGTTGGGGGAGGGGTTGTAGATCAATAATAACAACCACACATTCTGGACAGAGTGGTCTATGTTCCAATTAGGCCCCTCCCCACTTCTTTAACTTGTGCACTTAAAGAACAAATTTTGTATGTATGGCAATTGTTGTCTGATTACAGTAGGTCCCCTTTCTTTGGGACCTACATTCAGATGACAATCTGAAAGTTCTTGGGGCAGTAATTTAGTGACTAATCCAATCTCTCTAGTTCTTGAGAGTTGACTTAAGCATTATTGAGGTACTACATAAATTCATTTAAGTGCTTTTAAACAGAGACCTGCTAAACACTTATGACACGAAGAGTCTTCTGTACCTGGCATAGGTGAGTGGGTTCAAACCTTTCTTTTTCTTGCTGAAGGTCAGAACCAGTGTCAAATTTATAGCAAACCCACTTATGGTGCTTGGCTTTCCCTTTGGTTTTTATCGTCATAGTAGGTTTTACCTGACCAAGAAGTAATTACACCATTATTTTTTATGTGGTGCTTTATTACTTGCTTTTCAAAATTGGTTTCCAGCATCTCACAAGCTAATAGCAACAAATATGTGATTGTAATGTTCACTCTGTCAGGAGACATGGGGTTATTGCGGAAGTGGCCACATACCCATTGCCCACACAATGACTGTTACTCCAAAACAAGTGAATTGCTTAACTAAACATCTATTGATTGTAAGACACCAGGGACTAATATTGAGACCACCAACATCCAAACGGGAAGATTAAGTTCTGATTATACTCATACACACACACACACACTGCATTTTGCCAGATAACACAGCTCTAAATCTAGGTGAGTTAGAAGCAATAGAACCTCACTGGGAGGCCTTCAGTCATCAATTTGGTTCCATCAGCTACTTAAAAAGTGCACATCAAGAATGAGAGTAGAAAAAATGAAGAGCTATGGAAATCCTCTTATCCTCACCCCTTTTACCGTACTAAGAGGAATTAACTAAATCCAAATTATTATCACAGCTCTTTTAGGTGAAGATCATAACTTTTGTCTCAGGGCACCTTGGACTTCTACACTTTCCTTTGGACTGAGGTGACTCTCATCCGGGACTGAGTGTCCTTCACTCTCTCTTACGCCTGTTATGATAAGCTAAGCTGCAGTGAGGCAAACGGTTTTGCCAGCTACACTCATTTATGCTCAGATCTTCCTATTGGGGGTTGTGAATGAGACTAAAGAAAATCCAAGTTTTATGGTTAAAGCATTCACAAGTCTTTTAAAATTCCACTTGCTATGTCTGCTAATGATCTCAGCATTACATTCACAACTTCCACATCTGCATATTTACAAATTGGTTTCCATTTCACTCTGTCACCCTGGCTAGAGTGCAAGGGCAATCACACCATCATAGCTCACTGCAACTTTAAACTTCTGGGCTCCTGAGTAGCTGGGACTACAGTTATATACCACAATGCCTGGCTAATTTTTTTCTGTTCCTTTTTTTTTTTGCAGTTTTGGGCCGGGGCTGTGCTTGAACCCACCACCCCCAGTATATGGGGCCAGAGCCCTACTCTTTTGAGCCACAGGCACCGCCCTAACGTTTTCTGTTTTTAGTAGAGATGAGGTCTTGCTCCTGCTCAGGCTGATTTGAACTCCTGACCTCAGCTGATCCTCTCACCTGTCACTCATGATTTGTTTTCCTTCCGTGTAGTTTTCTTTCTGCCAAATGTCTGCTCTATCTGCTCTGATCAGATTGTGTCACTCCCATGATGTGGAAAATCTTCCATAGCTCCTTGTGCCTGTGTACTCTTAGCAAGGTACTCAAAGCCACTACGGTTAACACACGGTTAATCTTCATCCGCTCACTCTCAACATGTGAACCATGCTTTCCCTAAACTGGAGTAGCCAGCCTTAACCCTTTTATATTTTTCTGCCTTAGGTCATGTTGTCCCTTTTGCCTAAAATGCTTTTCTTTCCCTTTTCCATTGACAAATTCCATTTATCCTTCCACACTCAGCTCAAATATGACCTTGTTAGTAAATATAGCAGAACCTCTCTAAGTTGACCACCCAAGGGATTATATTAAACTAGCCAACACACAGAGGTGGTCAACATAGGAATGAGGCCTACTTACTGATATATACATTCCCGTCTATGAAAATTAGGGCCGCTTAAGGAGGTAGTCAATGTGGGGGGTGGTCAACTATGGATGTTCTTCTATATTTTCTTGACTCTGCTACAGAGAATTAGTTTTGCTCCTTTTGTGAAGTACAGCATTAGCACATTAGTAATGCTACACTTTTGTTTCTTCTGGGGTAGCCGATTACGGGCCTTCATTGCACCCAAATTAATACAATCCTCAAAGGTATAGCCCATTGCCTAGATGAGCTTTTCGAATGCAGTCATCTCCAGCTGGGGATGCATAGGACACTGGACCATGCTGTGCCTCTCTTATTTTTTGTCTCCTTAAGCACAGGGCTTTGTGCATAGAAAGCATCCAATTTTATTTAATTTATAAGGCAATATAAAACATCCCAAGTCTGAAGAAGAATCCCATCTTCATTAAGCGTCTCCTACCTATTTTTGTTTCCATTTGTTCATACAACTTATGTTTGTTTTAAAATGGTTGTGTCTCCTTCCAGATAAAGCTCTATTTCAGGGTAGTAACTTCAAGTTAGTGTAAACGAGGAAGGAAAGGCCAAGCCCCAGGCACAAGGAAAACACACCCAGTGTTCTCTTAGAATGCTGCATCCTCGTGTTGTCACATTTACCAGATTGTTTTAGAGTTCTGTTTGTGTCTTTCTGCCCTTCAAGATCCTGGAGTTCCTTGAAAGTGGGGAATATATAAACATGTCTAATTAGTCCTGTGTTCCCCACACCTAGCACATGGCGGGTATTTTGAGGTATTCTGTGAGTGGTAATAACAACTGCATGTTTTGTATTAATATTTATGTGCTAATGAGTGTGCACATTAAGTCTTCACATTACAGATAAGGAAGCCTTAGAGAATGAAGGTCACTTTTGCCAAAAGGTACATATCTGGTCAGTGATGTCATCTGGGTGCAAATCTAGCTGTGTCTGACTCTGAAGAGAGGAGGGAAGGAGGTTGTGCTATTGGTGAGGTGGAAGTCAATGAGGTCTGGAGTAGGGGATTAAAGTTTTCATGGGATGTAAATTGAGACAAAGAAAAGCACTAGAAAAGACTGTAGATAGAAGGATATGTGGAGAGCAAGAAAAGTTGGAGGCTAAAATTAGTAGAGACTTGGTCTGGAGACCCCGTGGTTGTCCTAAGTTGGCTATTCTACCAAAGAGGCTCAGAGCAGGGCTCTGGAGACAGCCTGCCTGAGTATGAATCCCTGCCCTTTTTGTCATAAACTCTGTGAGTTTGGGTAAAGTAGGAACTCCTCCAAGTCTCAATTTTCTTCTCTATGTAATAGGAATAATAATACTATAGTACCTCCTTGTAGAGTCATTTTGAAGGTTAGGTAGGATAATCCATATAAAGCGTTGGGCACATGGTGTTAGCTGCTGCTCTTGTTGTTATTACTATTGTTATCAGAAAAAGAAAATATACATGTGAATGAACACAACAGATCCTTGTAGCATCTTAGCCTTTAATTCATTCCCTGCTTCTGAGTGAATCCATGTTTCCTAAACTTACGCACCAAGGTATCCCCGCAAGCTCATAAGGATACTGTGGGATATTTTACATTTGAGGGAAACAGTGATACTTTATGCTTCTCAAATGCCATATGAACTACTGGTTTAAGGTAGTTCGAAGCTTAACAGTAGATTACACTGCATCCTTTTGATGGCATCATACCTTCGCAAAGCTGGTTTTCAGCATTCCTGTGGTTAAAAGGAAGTGCCGTGTGAAAATCAACATGGGGTAGAAAATGAGGGTGCCAGTGTTCAGTCAGATTCTGAAATTTGTGAAGTCGTATGACGCCCAACAGGAACACACATCCCATTAGTAAGTCACGGTGATTATTTTAAAATAAAATAAAATTATTGTATTTTTCTTTCAATTTCTTTGTATCATTTTGATTTTTGAAATGGCCACTCAGTTGTTAGGACCAAAACGTTAAGCTGTTTGCACCTAAGTAGTTAGTGAACAGACTGTTGAGCCTTTCCTTTGATTAGGTAGGCTTTGAAAGAAGTGCTGCGGTGTCAAGGTCCTATAAACAGAGCATTTGAGGAGCTCTAGAGTGCACAGTGAATAGAGGTATAGTCAGAGTGTGTATGGAGGTCAAGAGGAAAGGCTTCCAGACTCCAACTTCAGGGAGAGGGGACTTTCCAGCTGACTCTTAGGATAATGATGCTCTATAATAATAATCATTTATGTTAGGCCAATACTGAAGAAAGCTGACTTTGTTTATTCTAAATCAAGATGCTATTTGAATTAGAGTTCAGGCTGATAAAATCTTCTAGGCCTATCTGTAAGGTCATTGCAACGCTCTATGTGATGTACTTGTTTTAAGTTCCCTTTGACTCCATTAAAATGTTCCCAAATTATCACTTAATCCTTTATGATGTCCCACTTACAAGAACTTTCCTATTAGTGGAATTACTGGATTCTTTAGAGTCACTTTGATTTCACTCTTCTTGGGATTTTTCTTTTCCTCCGGATCTGTCTGCAGAGCTCCACTGTAACTTCATTATCCAGCTCTTCTGAAACCTGTCCACTGGCTTAGAGAAAACGATGCTGTGAACAGTGGGAGTCATTTTCTGAGTTGTCTCATAAAACTGTGATATTAACAATCACAAAGCAGGACCTCAGCCCAGAACTCCGTGCCTAGTTAGCGCCAGGCAGGGAGAAGGGTTTCTCTCAGCCCTGGAGCCTGACTCGGTGCTGTCCCCTGCTGAGAGTCATAAGTTGCTGGTAGGCTTGTTCTACAGAGTAATAAGTATTGTTGTTTAGCAATTGTGTTGTTGAAATTCAGCTCCACTCTGTCTGACAGTATTTATCTAAAATACTTTCCCTGGTGCGTGTTCAAGTTCTAGTAAACCGTGTCTTATTGTGCGACCTTTTCATTTTCCAGTGAAAAGGGATCAGCTCGTCAGATAAAAGCTACAAGCCGAAGTACAGGAAAAATGCGTGCTCAGAAAATCCAAGCATGATTGAAAACAAGATGTGTTAAATCAATGCGGTTTATCGCCTGCCTATTCCTGGCAATTGCTGTTCTAAGCTCATTCTGAACACATACTGGATGATAAAAGTACGGTGTCACAGCACTCGCTGGGGTGGGAACGTAAGAAAACATGTTTATCAGACAGGCAGGGTGATTTTACCCTCTCGATAACAATTACTGTCAGAACTCTTTGGGAAGAAATCTGAAGAACAATTATAGAAGTAATATTACTCTTGTTATATCAGAAGCTACACCAGGAGGGGAGAGAATTATGGATTTATCTTTATATGTTTAGGAAGAAAGACAGAGTATTTCAGCCTCCAATATTTAAACACACATTAAACTATGTAATGCCATTCATTACATAGTGAAAAATCATCCTTCTCATTTCAAAGAGCAAATATGACTTTGAAACCTAATCATAAATGATCCAAATTAAAAAATCTGAAATGAAAAAGATGGCAAGGCCAAAAATAAAAATTATGAAGATGAAGCTTCTGTTTGCTTGAGGGATTTAATTTTAGTTTTAAACTTAGATGAAATTTGGAAATCTACACAAGGGCCCCCGGAAGGCTATGCTGGTCAGAGCTATTGTACACAGTAATGGTGACTTTCCATGTCAACTTTAGTACAGGTAAGAGGGCAATAGAGTTTCTCCTAAATGGGACAGGTTCACCCACTTTCCATTTTAGGTTCAGTGTAATCCTCCAGGGCAAGAAAGGATCTGTCTAAAAAGAGATGTTCCACTTCTGTGAGTAATTTCTGACCCATAACTGTCTAGAAAATACCACTGATTGTGGTATGAAATTAACTGGTTGAACGTATCTCATGGATAGCATTATGTGTCTTTATTTTCTCAAAAGAAAAATAAGCCTTTGAGAGGTTCTTACAGGTTTTGACCTATAAGGAGAACTTGATGAAACAGAAGACATAGTTTCTTGATCATTTGTGGGGCAAGTTTAAAATACCAGGGTGGCCTCCACAAAGGGTTTGTATTTGTTGACATGGTGAGCTTTAAGTAAAGAAAAGAGGCCTGAGCACAAAGCTTCCTGTTAGTGCTGGCATTTTGTTTAACAGATACTATGTATTTAGTTAAAAAGGAGCCTTGTAGAATAACACGGATGGAATTTGGAAGTAGGATGTGTCCATATGTTGCAAATTGAGGTTCCTCAATATTAAAATAAAAATAATCACCCAAAAATACTAAACAAAGCACTGTAAAGAAAAATAAATAATGATTCTTTTGTATTAATTTATGCAACAAGCTTTCTGTGCCTCAATTTCCCACTTTTGAACTGGCAATAGTAATTTGTAACATTTATGTCAAGGGCATCTTGTAGGAATAAATGAGATAATTTATATAAAGCACTTTGATATTACTGGGAGAAGGGTCTTACATGACCTCAGAGTATGTTTACAATGACACCTCTACAA
This sequence comes from Perodicticus potto, assembly GCA_963574655.1. Lineage (NCBI taxonomy): Eukaryota > Metazoa > Chordata > Mammalia > Primates > Lorisidae > Perodicticus > Perodicticus potto. Next base: position 28,319 of record CAUYRH010154492.1, read on the forward strand.
GGAATCATTGTGATTGTTAACATGTAACTTAAAGAATAATTGAGTTCAAGATATTACATCTTAAGAATTAGTTTTCTTTTAAAAACACCTTTGAAAGTAACCTAACAAATGTAAATTGGCATAAATTTTATGGAGGATACATATAAAATATACATATATATGAAATGATTTGAAATGTACACATTCTTTTATCCAGAAATTTATCTTCAGCATTATTTATTATAGCACTTAAGTGAGTGAAAATTTTGGGAAAACCCCTACATTCCTATTAATAGAATTCTGTTACATAAATTTTGTCCATCCATATAATGTAATATGCTACAAGCATCAAAAAGAATGAGGTGGGTATAATATATGCACAATTTATATTTATATAAAACAGAATTGCAAAAATATCTGAAAGCATAAATACTAAAATAAGAACAGTACTTATATGAGTAGGAGTATTGTGGGGCTTTCCCACTTTTTGAAAATTTTTTTAGGGACTGATGTCTTACTTTTAGATTTAGAAAAACAGGAAAGCAATTTCATTTTGAAAAACAAAAGCAAGTCACTCTTGATTCTTTCTTCCTCCTCTTGATTACTTTTATGTCTTGCAGTGTTATTAATTTGCAAACGTACACAAGTTCTTCTTGCATTCCAAACTTCAGTGCTCAGGCTCTTCACCTCAGCCTTCCTCCCAGAGCCCCTGCCTCATCCTCCTGGGCTCTCTGCTTTTTAGCAGTCTCTCTCTCTTTGGTCTTTGTCCCTTGGGTTGTACTCTTTGGAAAGAGGACTTAGTCACTCATGGCACTTAATACCTCTGATGGTGCCCACCGTAGAAATATTGCTTCCTTTGCTTGAATTTTGAGTCCCACATGTCAAGAGGTTTGAAGACTACAAGTAAGAATAAAAGGCAGTTTGGAAAATCTCCTTTGCTCATATTGGTTAATTCTGCTCATGTTGGTTTTATCCTGACACTGTTCCTGTTTCAGAAAGTTACAGCTGTCTGTGGTTCGGTGAGCCCTGCTCTGGAAGCTCTCTGGAGTCTCCTTCACTCCTCAGGCAGGGGTGCCAGGCTGGAAAAGCCTTTCCCACAGAAAGCAGAGTGATTTGCTCTTAGGCTTCTTAGGAGGTACATCTCTTCCACCGAAGAAATGAACCTGGCCCGCCATGTGTGTAGCAAACATCTAGGCAGGTAATGAAAAACCCAAATGGCTGGGAATGCAACCAGTTTCCTCCGGAACCATATTTCTGGCTCTTGTTTAGGTTTCTGGTTGATTTTTCGGTTTATATATTTTAAAGTCAGTCTTCAAGACAGGTTCGTGAAGATAACTTGCTGTTTTATTGTTTATCTCTGGTTGTTAATTTAGTGACTGAGGGAAAAATGGGGCCATTACGGAACAAAAAGGATCTGCCTAACACACATGTAATAACTCGTGCCCAGAATGGATCTGCCTGGAAGGGAAATGCTCTGCTGTTACTCCTTTAGTTCAAATATAGAGTAGTCGCCAGGGAAGCTTGGAGACCCAGGTGCTAGTTTTATCATTGCCTCTGCTATGTGGTTTTATTTATTATTTGGCATAACTCCAGATATTTGTTTGGACATTAAATGGCAATAAAATATTAATATTGCCTTCCTAATATCTGCATTTCTTTTTATTTCCAGTCAGAATGACATCATGTCACACAACCATTAAAAAAAGGAAATTAAAACCCTAGAAATATGTTAAAGCAGCACGGTGAGTCGCTGAATTATAAAAGCAGGGAACTCTGTGAGCGAGGGTTGGAACAGTACCCAGAGCACTTTCCCCCGGTGTTTGTGAACAGAACTTTAGCCCTCCTCCTGCATTTCCACTGTTTCCAGGAATTCATGAGCTTAAGGAGGAGGGAGGAGTGATTTCTTTAAATGGAAACTCTAAAAAGAAAAAAAAAATCAGTTTTCATAACTGAGAAGGCATTCATCTTGACTACATGATTTTAATTTGCAGATAAATCTACTTAAAGAGGATTTCTCTTATTTGATGTGTTTGTGAAGTGGATTTCTTAGAGAAACAAAATGCATGAAAACGCTAACATATATATATTTGGTTAGAATTTACTTATTACTAGATGTTTTAAATAGAGTTTTGTAATCTTGTGATTACTATGAATGCATAAAATCTGGTTACATTATTTAGATTTTCTTTGCAGACAGCATTTCATGCTGCATGAACATTTCAGCATTGGAGGTAATAGCTTCATACACCCAGCACTGTGTGTATTCCGTCTCAACAGCACCTGGGCTGAAGTCTGCAAGGAAAAAGGTTTACTAGAGACTGGTTCAGAATAGAAAGTTACTGGTTTCCTTTAGAGGTGTCTGAGATGATGAGATTGGGAAGCATCCTGAAACACTTAGTAATTAATCCCAACACTAAGCCAGATGAAACAGTTTGGGTTTTTTTTAACTATTTAATTAACTGTTACTTTTTGCAGTTGACAGCAGGTATAACCCACCAGCCCCCATGCCCAATATTACATGGGTGCTCTGAGCAAGAGTTTGAGGCATCTCAGTTGAGACATCTGCCCTGCACGTTTGCTTTCCTGGATAGAAGCTGAAGGAGCTAAGGAAATTTCTCCCCAAATATGCCTACGTGGCATAAAGAATACTTTGAATGAAAGACCTTTGTAGAAAAAGAAGGAAGCTTCCCATGATCCCTACAAAGCACTTGATCTTGCTCTTTGTGAGTTTACAGTAAAGCTCCAGAGGTACTTCCATACACTGTGCACAGTTCCTCAACATCCTGCTAAGGTTGCTCGGTAAATATGTGTCCACCAGTGAATGAGTTTGAAGGCCAGTGAAAGATTATCTGGAATTCAGTTGTTGGCGGCTCCCCTGTGGCCTGATCCTACTTTAAATGTGTCCCCATTAAGTGTAGTGTGACCCAAAGTGGAGACTTTGTCAGAAATAGGAGCGGAGGTGGTGACAACCAGAAAGACAAAAAGGAAGGGCTCCTGAGTGGGACAGCAGCCTGCAGTGAGAGCCCCAGAACCGCACCCCAGCTCTGCAGTCAGACGTATTTCATCTGTTGCTTCAGGTTGGATTACCTGGACCTTTCAGAAAGTTTGGTTTTTAGCGGCTGTGGTGTTGTGACACAGAACAGTTCATTCCGACAAATACCACCCCATGAGCACGTGGTAGGCACTAAAAATGGTTACCTAATGAATGGATAATTTAATATCCTTAGGAATTTTTAAAATGCATACATTGGCCCTATTTTGTTCTAATGATGTAAACATCAAAGCTTTTCTATTTGGGATACGAGTTTTTTGAGCCTGCCATCCTTCCTTATTCTGTCACCATCCCTAATGGTTTGGGGTGACACCCTCTGGAAGCCTTTTCAGAGAGTGTGGACTGGCTGTCAGCAAGCAAGGCCACACAGACTGTTCTCATCATTCCGTGCCTTTTGCAGTTTACCGCTTCATCTGTTTTTCTTTTTTCAACCAAACATGCGCATGCCTCTTGATTTGTGATTAATTATGCCCAAATAATTTTTTTTCTTTCTCTACCAGATTCTCAGAATTGTCCCAAGTTCGAGGGGGAAAAAATTGATTAGTCCCATGTTTTTTTTTTTTTTTTTTGTTTTGTTTTGTTTTTTTTTTTTAGTGCTCCCTGAGCCCGGCGGTTGAGTACAATGAGGTCACTTTGTTGAAGGATTAACTTTATATTGCATTCTTGCAGAGTAGATGTATGTCCCTGAGGTACGACTACCCCCACTGATGAAATAAATATACCATTCTTTATGATTCTTCCCCGCTCCCTTCTCTGTTGATTTTCAGAGAGTTTATGAATAGTCACATATTTATACAACTGGCCCAAAGTATACTACTTATTTTTCTTATGGTCTGTAATAACCTATGCAAGGTTATTAAAGGGTATACAGACCCCTTTTAAAGCATAGTTTCTTATGTCATTACTTTATACAAGCAGGTCAAATTCCATCTCACCAACAATCTCTTGCTCTTAACTTTTTTCTCTGATTATAAAAATAATATATGTTCATTGTGGAAAATTTAGAAAATGCACAGCACAGAGAAGGAAGAAAAGCACTGGAAGACCCACCACTTAGAAACAACTTCTGTTTGGCACTTTATACACACAATTTCCCTTATTCTGTGTTTGTTTGTTTAAATAAAGTAAACCATACTGTATATATGCTCCTGTAATTGATTTTTTTTTTTTAACTTAGCAGTATATTATATCAGCAAATATTTTTTTCCCTCTAACATTGCTTTTAAGGACTGCATCATATTCTGTGTCACAGGAATGCCATAATTTAACCACATGCCTTTCCCAGATTTTTAATTTGATTTAATCTTTATCAGAAGATACCTCCCATTCAGGAATTGTTTTCATTTTTGTCTCTAGTTAATGCAATCAGAGAAATCATCAGGTTCCTCTGAATTTAGGACAATTAGCTTTGTCTACAGAACTGGACAATTCCATTATAATATTCAGTATTTCTATTGAGGGAAGGTTAACATATTTCAAAATATGAGCAGAGAGAAAATCACAAAACCATGGAAAATACTATTTTAAATATTGCCCCTCTCACAGTATACTTCCATATAGTAGATGCTTATTTTTCCTTGAATAATGAATTTAATATGTCTAATTCAATTACTCTTTGTAGCAGCAGAATGACTTCTCCGCAGTCTTTAGCTATTAGTTCCATATGATATTTCAGGTGGTTCTTTTAATTGTTGATGTTAAGTATCAGTTATTCTATTGTGAATTGGCTATCTAGCCAGGAAAATGCATCCTCCCCCCAGTCTATCAGATATCTGGTCAGTCATTCAATTAACAACCATGGGTTTCTACACGCAATAGGAATTCATTATGCAAACGATAGAAGGGTTGGGTCAGCCATTCAAATTTTATTGGTGGCTTAGATGAAAAATAAAACCAAGAATTATAATAGGATGTTTAGGATGCTAAATTATGTTTTCAGATATTTAAATGATATATTTAATTGCCTAAAGCTACTATTTATGGTTCAACATTTTCATTGGCAATTAGCATTATGAGTGTAGGGTGGATATGATAAATAACTGAAACCTCCGTGCTCATTCCTGTCTCCCTCATGCATTTCTTGATTAAATAACATGGATTTTATGAATAACAGCTTTTCTTTGCCTAAAGAATTCGATGGCTTTTTCTCTACAAGTCTAATTTGAAAAAAGAATTCTTTTCAAGGGTTTAGAAAGTAATTCATAAAATGGGAGGAATAATAAATATTGTGTCTTAGCTCATATGCTAGTAGAGATAGAGCGATTTGGTACGCCTGGGTGTAATTTTAGTTAATTTCCACAAGAGACAGGTTGAAAGTTTACTGTTTGGAAAGGGAGGGGTGGGTTAAATCACATATTTGAAAAATGATTACATTATCTTAAATGAAAATGCTACTCTAGTAACGACTTCAATAAGCATAACATTTGGGGGGAAAAAGTCTTTTTAATAAAAAGTTACCTAAAGTTAACTCTAACTTAAAACATACAAGTGAGGAAAAAGTACTTACTCTGATTTATATGTCTTTTGGAGGTGTAATTATTGGCTTTTACTTACCTATGTAAAACAATGTACTTTTGTAAATGGATTTCTGGCCACTTTATGCAGTCTCACCCCCCCCTTTTTTTTTCTTACATAAAAAGTAAGAACTGTCAATCAAGGAATTTTAAGGTTTATTTCCTCTTTAGAAATGATTGATAGCCTTTTAGATTTACAAGTTGACAAGTTAAAGGGTTCTATTGGTGTAATTATGTACTAAATTCACAGTCTTTCAATTTAAATGTCCTTTTAAAACCACAAGATTATCATACCTGTATTTTGAAAAGTGGGCCAGTCAGTTTGGGTTGGTATACAAATTGCTTCCATTAGCCTTGGGACCTATTTGAATTTAATACAGTTTTTTAAAGTTAGTACTAGTGTGAATCTTACTTTTAAAATTTAGGTTAATGGAAATGCATTTTAAGTAAAGCATGTGGCAACTTGTTTTCTAATGTATAGCTAAATGTCAGAACTACAAAACTCTTTTTATTCAGTATGGGAGAAAATGTGTGGTTGAATACTTTGATTACACTAAAAAAGAAAAGAAAAGAAAAATTTTTAAACACCCACCTTACTTAGGGGATACAGGGGATATGGTAGAGGATGGAGTGGCCATCTTTTCCATTTTTTTTCCACTTAAAAAATGCTAAAGGTATTTCCTACCCCAGGAAGGATTTTTGAAAATGATAGAGCAGAGTCCATTTTGTATTGTGTTTAATTTAAGGATGCTTCGAAGAGTCAGTATCGGCACAGTAAGGCCCATTGTCTCCAAATATTATAGGTGTGCTCTTCTTTTAGCCTTTTAAATTATTTCTGGAGACTCAGCTACTCCAAGCTGGTACTCCACAGAGGTTGATCTTTTTCTGGAAATAATATCAATGTTGATGAACAATGGATTTATCATTTTAGATATGAGAGTTTTGAGTCAAGGACATTTTCAATACCTATCTCTTTACAGACTTTGACAAAGGTGACACAGGCTTTCCCTGCCTAGAAGATCCTCTCTGCCTACTGTCCTCTGTCCTTACCATGTTGCGTGCTTACTTGCAGAGAAGGTGCTGAGATTTTATTTGGAGTTGAGGTCTATTAGGGATTATTTTTTAGTTAAGATAGTATTTTTAATTGTGCTGTTTCCAATGTGTAGATCCTTGCTTGTTTGTACCTGAGCTACTGAAATAAGTAAATCCCTAAAACCTCATATCAAATACCACTTTACTTTCTATTTATGATAATATAAGGAATATAGAATTTGGCCAGAGGAGCAGTGTTCAAGACTTCCTTCTGATGTTTCTCGGGGTGAGTCATCCCTCATTGTGGTAAACAGCAGAAGTACACGGTGAAAATTTTCAGCCAAGAGATTATTCTTACAATCATTTCATGATGTAGTTCAAAAGTATCAATTAAACTTTGGACTCTCCAGTTATTCCCACACCATCAGTATTGCAAATCATATCATGCTTAATTTCCTGAAAATGTTCTAATTGTGTGACTTCTTCATTGCAGCACTCAATGAACCCACCATCGATTATGGTTTCCAGAGGTTACAGAAGGTCATCCCCCGGCACCCTGGTGACCCAGAGCGTTTGCCAAAGGTCAGCATACCTCCTTTTTTGGGTTATGGTTCTCTGGAAACTTGGATTTGAGTGACTGGCAGAAAACTCTGCTGCTGATAAAAATGTGTTTATAGATAAGCAACTCATATTTTTGTGCTTGCATGTTTGGTGCTATAAGATAAGTAATAATAAAAGTAATGAGCATTTATGTGCCAGGCAATGCTATGCTTATTTTTATATATATTATTTTATTTTATACTGCCAACAACCTTTGAGGTTGGTATTATTACCACTCCTATGTAAAGGAAAAAAACATAAAATAAAGAAAGATTAAATAATTTTCCCAAGGGCACACAGCATTTAAATTGCTAAACTGAAATTCAAACCTATACCATGACACCAGAGACCAGGCTATTTAATCACTACAACATCAATTCTCAAAACGAAAAGGAAACACCAATTTTCTACCTACATGAGGATTTATAGTTATCCTCAATAAGGGAAGAACAGTTAGAGCTCAAAAGAAAACATCTTGAAATGGGGCAAAGAGTTTGGGCTCTATCCTCCTGAGGCATCCTACCCATTTGGGAAATAAGGCATCAAGATGTGGGAAATTAAACAAAAATTAAAGGCAGAGTTATAGGTGTATATGTCACACAGCAATATGTCAGTAAAGGCTAAGTTTTCCTTCCAGAAAGAAGGATACTGACTTTTATAGATGATTGTGTACTTGTGAAAATTAGGGACATTCCTAATTTTGTACCTGAGGAATTTGGGTCCCCTGTGGGAGAGATTGCCGGACATGACTATTTGTAACTGAAAATAAGAGGACGTTTAACAAACATACAATGAATGCCCTGTGAGGACTCAGAGAAGAGAACAGTTAAATGCTAAAGAAGTTAAAATACAGATTTAGTTGCATTAACATTCACTGTTTACTGACAGCAAAATAAAATTTCGTTTGCTATACAAGTGAAAATTATTAACTGAGTAGTTTTGTGGTCCTTTTCCTTGCCAGGCTAAGTCTAGAGATAATATCATTTCTAGATCCATGTATTATAAAACACTTATAAAAATTAAGTTGCCATTTTTCCTAGGTCAGGGACCCTCCTTGGGGGATGAGGTCATCTTCCAGTCCTGTGGGTGTGATGGCTGCACTCACAGGCAAAGCCACCTGTCAGAACAGGCCCTGGCCAGGAGACAGCTGCCCCACAGGCTGATGCACAGATGTTCGGGGCTGGGGAGGGAACCACTGCCCCAAAAGAGAAGGTCTGTGGTAGTCAAAGGCATCTTTCCTCTACCTTGACCTTGCGGGGAAAGACCACTAGCCTTCAGTCGTAACCTTCAGCTTCCCAGAACTGAAATGCGCTTCACTTTGTTAAAACGCTTCATCATACAGAAGATGTATGATGTGTCAGTATGTTCATTCATATCCTTATCTTTGAATGGAGCCTCTATCTTGCAGGTCCTTCCCTTTTCTTTGCCACCCTGACTTAAATAAAATAATATGACTATAATAATGAATAGCAGTCTCCTTTTGTGGTATACATGTCTCTGGAAGAGATTTACCCTTAGGTACATCTGCCTCGCAAAAAATGTACCTCCTATGCACTTCCTATGAGACAAACTGGTGATTTTAAAGCACAGTGGTATAGATGATGTGTGTCTACCTAAAGTCAATGTCTTAGCTATCTTAGTGCAAGAACAAAGGATGGGTACAATGCAAAGGATGGGTACAATGCCAGATTCTTCCCCTTGTTCCCATTTGGGGATCATCCTCACTTTATTTTTTGCATTTGCTTTAGCATTTGATCTTGAGGGTCCCCTGGAGGTATTGAGGAGAGTCAGATTGAGCAAGGTGGAGCTGGGAGCTCAGCCACTTCCTAGCTGTGCAACCTAAGTCAAAATTCTTTACCTCTTTGTGCCTCAGTTTTCTTATCTGTTAAATAACAGGGGTGGAGACATTTTCTACCTTGTCAGGTTGTTCTTTTGATCACTAAAGATTGCTATTTTTATTTGCTGGTTGAATGACAATGGGATTCTTGCTTCTGAGAGCTCTTCCATTCAATCTGCAGAGAAGGGAGGGAATCGTAGTTCTAGTGAGGAGTTGGGTATATGATTTAACTTCTGTGCCTCTGTTTCCACATCTATAAAATGGGGGTAATATGCCAACTTCATAGGGATCATGGATGGATAAAAAGGTGTAATCCCACGGGTGCCCTTGGCATAGCATCTGGCCCATAGTTGCCACTTGAAAAATAGAAGAGAGATCTTGTTTAATGGCTGGTGTCTAAGAAAGCAGTACTTTTCTTATTTGTAAGAAAAGGAAAGAAATGGGAATCTAGGGTTGAGTTTTGTGTAATTACTTTTGAAAACATTTTTATGGTTGCACTTTATGTTCAGAAATACTGAACAAATAGCACAGGCACTTGCCGCTTTGTCCCTTATGGCCTGATGGTGAAATTCCCAGCCCTTTTCTTCTGGGTTCGGAAGAGTAATCAAGGACACAATGGGTTTGTGTGTTAAGGAAACACTCACGGCTTGCCTCTAGCACTTGACCATGCAGGGCTTGGCCAAAGCCCACCCCAGGAAGCTCTCAGGGTGACTCAGAGCTGAGCTGCTGTCTTCTTGGCTTTGAATGTTAAGGTGGAGCTGGAGTTCAAGGGCAGGGTCAGGAAGTGGCGGATGGAGCCAGCACAAGGTATTCCTGTGGACTTGGGTGATTTATACCCCTGCTGTCCATTGTTAGGGGGATACAAATGGGCTCCGCCTTTCTTAGACTCATGGTCAGTATTTGTCAAACAGGAATGTTTCAGTGAGCTGTGGACCACACACCTTAAAAAACAAACTCCACTTTATTAAACCCATGTGTTTGTGAATAGACAAAGCTAGATTCATACAACCACCCACATATTCTGTCAAACGAAACTGTTCCAAAGACCCAGCAGACAGCTTTCCATAATAATATGCCTTTGTATATAGGCTTGGGTTTTTTCAAAAAACTTGGACATGCTTTGTTTTATTGGAGCCCCTCTTGTGAGAGAAGGGTGGGAAGCAGACATCATTCCCGTTTACCAAATGGGAAAACAGGAGCAAGAAGAATCCTTCCCTGTAAATTATTTTGTCCCTGAAAATCACCATCAGTGATAGTTGCTGTATACACAAATTTAAAATACTATAATTATGCTAACCCCAGATGTTTTTTTGGTTTCCTTTTTCATATACACATGGAGAAAGGCAGGCTAAGGTTTATAAATCACAGCATTCTGTTGTTTCTTACTGTTTTGCCTTCCTCTCTGGATCCTAGCAGGAGGAACAGGGACCTGTGACCAACTTTGGGGTCAAGGGTGACTTTTCTTATAATTTAAAGGTGGGGAGGGTAAGAAATTCTGAGATGCCAATGGCTGCAGTGATGTCAACCAGAAACATGGAGCAAGGAGCTCTCTCTGTGCTGAAGGCCAGAGGTGTCTCCACCCTCTTTCACTTTGTTCGTTGTCTTAGTGAGTGGTTGGTAAACCTTAGCCCAAAGGCGGAGAGGGAGAGCCTGAGTAGAGCTGGCAGCCTGTGTGTTAGCCATGAATCCTGGGAAGCAAGGAACTGTTTTCTTCATGCCTACCGTGAGCTCAGCACAGCATTAGCAAGGTTTTTAAGAACACAGAGGCCAAGAGAGTGAGCTTTCAAAACAGACAGCTGTAGACTACTTGGTGTACATGACTCAACTTCCCAAGCCTCTTTTTCCCCTTTGCAAAGCAGCTGCCCCCAGCACTGTTGATTGGTGTTCTTTGGGTTGTGCAGAGAAGTAGCCAGCATACAGCGAGACTTCAGTAAGTTGGGGCATGAATCCCTGTAAGCTGGGTGTTCACCATTTCAAATGAGGAGTCAGAGGCCCAAAAGTCCTGATGTCTTGCTATGACATCACAGCTAGCAAAAGGAAACTAAGATTCCAACCCATGTTTTCAGGCTCAAAATCTACCCTGCTTCCACTACATCAAATTCCAACTTTTCCTTTGGATCTGAACACCCAGATAATTCCACCTTGAAATGGCTGGCTTCTCTCTCCCCACCCATGCCAACACATGGCTCCATCCTCTGCAGAGTCTCACCGGCGTTCTCTCTTTTCCCTGCTGAGAGGAGTTGGCATGGAGACCTTCTCAGGGCACACATGTTTTCCCTCCAAGAGTCAGTCCCTCTTTTGTAGAAAATAAAGCAGTTTGAGAAAAGTAACAAAGGCTGCATTTGTGTATTTTGCTTTATGGAGCTGAAAATATCTGGCAAATTGATCCAGTGGGAGTAATAAATACACATTACTTTATCTTGTTCTTCATGTCCTATACCCCTGAGTCTTGATAGAACAACACCACTTAATAGACTTAAAAAAGAGTAATTACACTCATTGGTTGTGTGATTTTTCAGCCCTCCCAGCCCTGCCTGACCTTCTAATTTAGCTCACCGTGTCTAACTAATGCATTTATATTCATCTTTTATGAAGCATGGACAGTACGGAATTGACTTTGGAGCCTTTTTCAAGCTGTCCTCCCAGGTTTCCAATCTGGCCGGCAGTCGGGAGGGTAGGCGCCGTCCGTCTCCATACATCCCCGTGTACAGACAGCGCAGAGACGTGGTGCGAAGCATTTTTTTTATCCTTTATGAAACATAATAAAAAAGTATTTATTACATTTTTACTTTAAAGCTTTTATACATTCTAGCATTATTTACAGCTAAACATGCAGGCAAAAGATGCGAGTGTTTTAAAAATGATTACTGTTAATGTTTCTGCTTGTCAGAAGTGCTTAAATTTTCCTGCACTTTGTCTAAAAACTTAGTACTGTTGCCTTTTAAGAACAACACATTTAAAAGATCTTGTGAGTCAGATTTGCAAACACTGCTGACAGTTTGTGATGAATGATATTGCAAAATTTGCAATATGTTTGTCATTTCTCACAGCCTACATATTAAGGATCCGATTAAGAAACGCAAAACCCCCATGGAAAACAACCATCCCAAACAAACCTCAGCCAAACCTTGAACCCAGAGAGTACACCAGAATCTCTCACCCGGGCTTTTTTCCCTCCCGAGTTCCCACTCAGCCAGTGGAACCCAATTGTTCTCAGTGCCTTTTCTCTCACCATATGGTCTCCTCATTACCATACACTAAGAGTCCATATGGGAAACTTGTGAAATGAACTGTATTCATTTTAACTGCCAGATGAGCAGCCTTTTGCTTTGCAAGCTTAGCTTAAGTCATCTGCTGTCTTCGTGTTGTTATGGCAACACGGCACCAATAAAAAATCCTAATCTACTGTAAGTGATCACAGTATTTTAAGTGCTTGCCTGTAACTGCCCTCAAAGGGGAACGAGAGAGGAGGGGTTATATTCGTCCCAAGGAGCAAAGGGTTGTTGTTCATTCCAGCAGGTGTCAGTAAAGAGAAGGGCGAGAGAAGGATTGAGGTGCTGCTGTGGCCATGTGTAAATATGGAATGAGAGGGAGGAGGATGCTGGAGGGGTGATGGATGGTAGGAAGGATGGATTGTAGGCAGGATGGATGATCGACCCTTTGGGTGGGACTGAAGAACACATCCCATTGCATGCACCATGGTTCCTCTGGCAGACCAACCAGGTAGCTAACCGGCCAGGAAGAGCACTCAAGGTTTGGAACCTCAGAGGCTGCAAATCCTTGTGGTCATGCCTCTTCATTGGCATTTGAAAATCTCAGTCTCCATGAAGCTGCTCCTTCTGTACATGCGAATTAGTCATTTCAAACACCAGGCTAATTAAAGAGTACCTTAAAGTAATGGAAGTAGGCAGCAGCATCCTTAAATATAAATCATTTTCACCTCTGCGGGCCCCATGATATGTTGCTTCTCTGTCACTCTATCTGTATTGAAAGTGAATGTTTATAGTCTCAGTTCATCAGTTCACATTAGCCTCATGCTGAATATTTAAACACAGAACAATTTGAACACACCATGAAGGAAGATAGTGACTGCACTTTCATTTGGAACAGCAAGGGCTCATCTAATAATAATTTAGTAAATCAGCCATTTAGTGGCTCAGTTGCGCACTGCATTGTGCCAAATATTATTCAGTTCAACTGTACACTTGCAAAATTGAAATTCAGACTCCGGTCGCAGACACTGTTTGCGCTCAGTGGAGAGACGAGACCCAAAATCGCCCTCCCTAAAGAGTGTTCGTGTTTAGTGATTTATCATAAATACAGAGCTGGGGCAAAATAAAACTGGAGTCGGCTATATACCACGTCTTCTAATTATGCTTTTATTATTTTTAGTCTTTATGCAAAGACCAGCAGCAATTCAAAACCTGCAGTTGCATCAGTGATAATACAAATAAGAAAGCGTTGCATAAGCACCGTGCCTCTTAGCTGAGAGCAGGATGCCTCAGGGATTTGGGAAAGGATCAAGAAAACCTGACGTCTTTATCTTCCACACTGGCCCTTCACACCGTCTTGTTTATTTATTTACTTTTTTAATTTGAAGAAACGCTGTTAATATTATACCTAGAAACAAAGTGACCCTACACGAACAAAACACAGAAAAAAATGCAAATCTTATGGTATAGTCAACTCTTAGAAAAAAACACATTTGAATTTGATTCCAGGAAACATTGTGTCTCCACATTCTCTTGTCAAAAACACTAACTCTGGAATGCCGTACATTTCCCCCTCCTTCTCCTATGTCTTCCAGAAAACTTAGAGGCAGATTCCATTTCCTCAGTTGATAATATGCTCGGGTCAGGGGCTTGGTAACCCTTACTACTTACTTGTCTTTTGCCAGAGGAGTTTAGCCTAATCCGTGCACCCCAGAAATTGCATGTAGAATCCCTGTGTGTGTGTGGAGTATGTCTAGGAAACATAGTTTCCTAGAGAAGGAAGTTATGACTTCACTGAAAACACCCGTGGCCCCCACAGTAATTCTAATTCTCACTTTTTTATTTACTTATTTTGTCTGTAACTGACTTGTTTTGCAGTAAATTATTCTGCTCGTTTTGCAGTAAACAAAGGGTGGTGCTCACCCTCTGGACCTCTTTCAAGTTCTTTTTTAGCACTAACCTCTTGATGGAGGATGATTAAGTTTAACCCACTATTAAATGATTCTATTGTATCATTCCCATCTTAGAGATGAGGAAACTGAGGCTCAGAGAGGACAACTCATCTGCTCAAGCTTGCACAGCTAGTCGATGGAGGTTCTCTACTCCCCACACTTCCTAGCCCTCTCGGGTTTCATTCATAGGATGACATCTCAACACGGCAGTCAGACACGCAATACACATTGACTGTAAGAAGGCATATATATGACCAAGGTTTTCTGGAAAATAAGTGGAGGTTATCAGTGATTGCTGCCTATTGCTGGATTGACACTAACTGTATATAATCTACTGAACCAGGCGTGTTGGCATCAGCACCGTTGTACAGATGAGGACATGAGGCATGTGTTTGTGCCACTAATGGGTAGCACGGTGTAGATTTGAGTCGGATTCAGACCCAGCACCTATATCTCTAAGCACTGCGTCCTAGAAGTAAGAAAAAAGAATTTGAAGGGATAAGGCCATTTTTCAAACCAATCTTAAAATCCCTCAAGCTTGGTTGGAGGGAGGAGGGAGGTGGTGGTCTAGACTGAAGCGAGCTCACAAAGGGCTGAGCTAGGCAAGGGTGACAGCAAGAATTCAACACACACACAGGCAAACATTAGGAATCCCTCTTACCCCTGTTAGCCACAGAGCCATGTGGAAGGTCTTGCAATAACAATTATCTGATAGCTCATCCTCTGAACCTCTTTCAAGTTCTTTTTTAGCACTAATCTCTTGATGGAGGATGGTTAAGTTTAACCTACTTCATATCACACCCCAGTACAGGGGCATTGAATATAATTACTCATGAGTTCAGGAGAAGTAACAGGAGCAACAAGGAACAAACTCAGGGCTTCCTTGAACTTCCCAACTTCCTCCTCCGAAAGACTGAAGCCCTTAGGAACAGAGATGCTAGGAGGTCTTAAGTCTTACTCACTATTTTCCGTCCTGAGTACCACTTCAATTAAGCAGAGTAGTAATAAAAATTGAGCCCTAGCGGTCTTGAGACAGTGGATTTTTATTGTAGTAAAATGCAGGACCATCTATAAAGCCTTAGGGATCATTATTGACAGATACTGTTCGTCTGAGGGTATAATTAGTAACTGATGATGTTCAACAATTCAAGAAGCAAAAGCAAACTATATATATATATATTTTTTTTTTTTTTTAGATGGAATCTCACTATGTTGCCCTCAGTAGAGTGCTGTGGCATCACAGCTCACACTCTAGGGTAACCTCTAACTCTTGGGCTTAAGCAATTTTTTTGCCTCAGCCTCCCAAGTAGCTGGGACTATAGGCACATGCCATAATGCCTGGTTATTTTTTTTTAATTATTTTTTATTGAGTCATAGCTGTGTACAATAATTCAGTCATGGGATACAGTGTGCGGGCTTCACATACAATCGGAGATATTTTTATCAACCTGATTGGTATAACATTCATGATATTTTCTCATTTACTATGTGAAAACATTTTTGATCAGTATTTTGGTTGCAGTTGTCATTGTTGTTTTAGCTGGCCCCGGCAGGGCTGGAACCGGCCAGCCTCGGTGTATGTGGCTGGCGCCATAACCACTGTGCCACAGGCGCTGCCCCCCCCCCCCTCCGCCCAAGATATTCTTGAAGTACAATATAGTTCCAGCATGGATACATATCACTTGGGTTTAACCTTGTTAATGTGTCCAGAAAAATTAATATACACATATGTATTTATTTGTACACACACACCACATACACACACATGTATATATGTATGTGACAAATAAATCTCTTTGTTTACTCTGGGGTCATTTTGCTTTCAAGCTAGATATTTATTCCATCTTGCCCCAGGGAAAGAAAAGCCAGAGCCAAAAGACAAAGAGAAACAGAGGTAGTTAATTTTTGGCTTTTTGTGTTTCTAAAAGCCCAGGCCTTGCAGACTTAAAGGTGACTTAAAAGATTTTCAAGGGTAATTTTGACTCTAGGCAGTTTTTGTTTCATGTGCTGACTTTACAACCTACCCCTGAAAAAGGCACCTCTGTCCAGAGCTTTCTCTTTAAACGAAGACTTTTATCCTGATCAGAAAGTCGATTTCCAAGGCCACTCAGCAGGACCTAACCCAGAGCGTTGGTCTTAAACCAGTACAATGAATTGGAATAAGAAGATCCCGCCAGAGGTTACCAAGTTCAGCTCTGTACCTCCAAGCAGGTCATATTCACAAGGGTGCAAACACCATTTTTCACTGTATTTGTGGCAGGAAGCACCCCGGGCTCCCATTCACCAATTACCATGACACCATTTAGAAGAAAATGCCAGAAGACCAAAAGGTGTGTGTGGGGGGGTGGGACCATTGTCATAACTCTTCTCAGGAATACCTGGTTTCACAATTTATACTTAACTGCTGACACTTGAAAAGTCGAACATTTTGGTAAAATGAATCAAGCTGTAATGTTTCTTTTATGAGATCCCCTTGCAGGAAAGGGACGCCTGGCATCTCATGGAGTCCAGGCTGAGTTATCCATCATAGTAAAGGCAGCTGTCCTAGCCAGCTCCTCAGAGGTCACGCGATCGAACCAACGGCTCTTACAACTATATTATTGCTTACGGAACAGTAATTGAGGCACCAGATAAAAATTACCTGGTCTAATAGGCAGCGAACAATTTTCACTCAATAAAATTATGAGCCAAATCATTCATTTCATAACACTCTGGCTAATTTATTTGTTGACCTTTTAATATCCATAGCTCTTCAGTGGTATTAACTGCAACTCAGACAAAATCTCTTGTTCATTTCACTTTCATTGATTTTTTTTTTCCACTAAGGCAATAACAGCTGCTTGAAAACAGCCTTTTTCTTTCCACTGTAAAAGTCAATCATGTAAGTTAGTGTGTCTTACGTTGATATCGTTGTGTTAGCTTACAACCTAGTTTAATTTCATATGATTGAGAAGTCTCTTACACTGTGTTTTTAACAAAGGCAGAGCTTTCTGGGGTACCTCCGGCCACAATAGATGGTAATACATAATAATACATTTGAGAAGTAAGAGGGCTGTCATCTTATCTGAACATAAAATTAACTTGAAAATTAAAGGAGGTTCAGAGTACTCCTTGCATTTTCTCTGGACTAGAATGCTTTTGATGCTGTGGCTTCTTGTATTAATAACAGCAGAGTCTTCTAAAATATTTAATTCCACTGTTCTGGAAATTTCTGCAGATGTCAATGGTGGTTTGAATTTCATTTTTTCTTTAAAGATTATGGGTAACAAGTATATGCTAGAATGTTTTGCAGAGCAGTCAAGCAGCTGAATCTTCTTATATTATAAAATACTATGAAGGCTTTAGAATGCACGGTTGTAAAATATAATTGTTACACATTTGGCATTTTATGCCTCCCTGGAAATAACCACTTGCTACCTATACTTCATTTATGCTCCTCCTTTCCATTTCAATTTACTCTAAAGTGGTCCTCAGCCATAATGAGAATGCCCCTTTCAACAGAAACATGTTTAATTATATCCACACTAAATGTAAGTGACTCTTCTCACTCATAGGGCTTCTGAGTAAAGAGTGTTTAAAGTGTGACACTAAAGGCTTCTAATGATTTGCAGCAACTCTATTTTGAGAAGTTCATATTACAAGAAAAATGAAAAATTCGAGGAATGTTTCAGAGGATGGGAAACTAAACAGTGCCCAAGTGTTATTTTGGTTTGTTTTACTCTTTCCCTCACCACCCTCATTATACTGATTTTTTAGAATGCAAAGTCTACCATTGTGGAATTTTCCATTTGGCTGAGTAAACATGAAGGAAGTTAAGATTTAAAACTTCCCTCTGTAGAAATACATCTTAGTACAACTAGTATTTATTGCATTGTACATCCAGCTCTGTAGGAAGTGGGCTGCAAGAAACTTCCAATCAATTTTCAGCATTTGGGCTTTCTGATCAGTAATGTCACCCAGACTTTCAAAAGCAAATGGAGAAAGAACCAAGACTTAAAGTCTGGCGAGCTGAATGTACTCTTGAAAATCTGGGTTCTACAGTAAACTCCAGAGCAAAAAGGCCAGTGAAATCAATGCTGATTTCATTGATAGGTGCTTATCGTCTCTAAACCAGGAATCATTTTTATCATCCCACTTCATTTTATGTTGTTGATATTTGGCCCATTGCATCTTGAATTGCCTGATAAGGCAGGTAGATTGGTGATAATCAGGTGTCAGGGAGATGTACAGTGACAGAAAATTATTGTACTTCTTTCTCAGGAATCACCCAACTCAACATGACTCAGATAACTGATGTTTGTGGCTTATCTTCTGTCTTCTACATCTTTCAAAACACTTTTCCCACTTAAGCAAGCATGAAGCCAAGTACAGAGTGTCCTCCCAAATTACTCATGCATCCTTGGGCCTTAATTTTTTGAGGGGGTTCCCAGAGTCCCCAGATCTAATTCTGAAACTTGAACATTAATGTTGTGTTAGTAAGTGGATATTCGTTTACTTTATGAGTTGGCTTGGATATACTATAGAGGAAAGTAAGTTCAGGCCATTCTTCCCACTCATCTGGGTTTGAGTAATCCAAACACTGAACTGAATTTACAAATGGGTCTAGGACTGGTTGGTTAGATAACCTTCCTCTTCACCCTGGAAGGCTAGAGGTGGTCAGTCAACATGAGCTTACTGCTTATACCTACACATTTGAAGTCAAATTTGAAAGAGAAGACTTCACAATGGTGAATAATCCTCAGAGACTTTAATGTCATGAAATAGAAGAAAAGATGAGTGAACTCTGTCTGCATATTTTACATGATATGGCTGGTGCCCAATGTGGCTTTCTGTTAATGTGCAAATACCTAAGTATTTCTAAGGACCTAAGAGTGCAGTTAATAAAAGTCTGATGTACATTGAGACCAACCTCATGTTGCTAGCAGACTATAACTTGAGATAATGTCTGTACTAGATGTGATTCATTACATTAATCACAAAATTAAAATGTAAGCACAGCCAGCAGGAGTGAAAGAGCAAATTCATTAAAAAAAGTGGCATAAAGAAAACCTCACAGTGATCAAAGCTTGACCTTTGGGAATTTATATATTGGATTAAATAGTCTATATCTAAATGGAACACCAAATTTAAGTCTTCTGCTTTTATAACTATGCCGAATATATGACTGTGTCATTTCATCATGTAAATTAAGCATGCACTTTCAAACATCAGTAACTATCTTAGTGTAAACTCTTCAACAAGAAGAGCACAGCTGAACATTGTGCTAGGGGCTTAGAGAAGAAAATTAAGATCTATCCATGCTCTCCAAGAACCTATAGTCTAGCCAATGGGTAAAGACAAACACACTTCAGATCAGAGCAAAATCACCTCCCAGCATGTACTTCTTTGCTGTGCTGTAAAGAGTAGATCAGCACCGGTTTTCAGAGGAATGAGGGAGATTAAGAGCTAAGGTATCAATGAAGGTGGAATTATTTGATACAGTAGTATAATTTTCAAGATCTCAGGCTTTGATATCTAATAGGCTTAGGTTGGATTCTTTTGCAGCCATTGTCAGCTGTATAAAACTGAGGGGCAGTTAGCAGATTCAGTGAGTCTCAGTATCCTCATCTGCCCGGTGGTGACACACACAGCACCTCAAGGGGCTCTCTCTTAATTGAATGAGTTCACATTCGACTCTCAATAAAAGAGATTTATCTCTTTCATTATTACACCACCACTGCCAGGCTTTAGAAGATGAAGTATTATCCATGGGCACAAGTTGGAGGCAGCATTCCCAGAAAAGGAAAGGCAAATGGAGTGAAAGTATGGAAACAGGAAGGAGCCTAATATCTCAGCTCTAGATTGGGGAGGAAAAGAATAAGAGCAGCTCTTCATGTGCTTTGGAAGGGAAGATTGGGCAAATATGGTGAGACCAGATGCTGGGAGGAGTATTTTCTAACCCCTGGAAAACCCTAGGGCTCAGTTCTATGCCTTGAATGTTGCTAAAGGATAATATCCATGTGTGACAACCGGGTCAAAAAGAAGCTCAATATAAAAGAAAGTAAAGTTGAATCTTGCCTTTGTACCCCATTTAGTATTTTTATTATAAAGCTGCCAAAACTTAAGTAAAATCCTTAGCAGTTACCCCTAAATTGTTTCTCAGAACCCCACTCCTCCTCAAGTCTCTCCAATATCTCTGTAGACTCTTAAGTAGATGTGGCATAACCTATCCACTTTTTTCTCTGCAGACCTCCATTCACGTAATCATCAACTGATGGTCATAGCAAGACAGGGGAAGCCAGATTTTGATTGTGAAATGAAATAGATCAGCAGAAACTTGTTGTCTTTTAAGGAATAAACATTTTCTGTATCTTTAAGAGAAAAAACAATCCAAGGCCATAAGAAAGCAAAATCTTCTGACTCAGGATGTAAATTGGAGAATAGGCATTACCTCTATAAGGAGACTCTGGGGCTTTAGGATACTAGTATTTGTCTTTTTAATTCCCAAATGGGATTTTTAAAAATCCAAGGATAGGATTAATTATCTTGGAATAGTCTAATATCTACCCTTGTATTTAAAACTGCAAGTAGGGAGACATTTTAAATATTATGAAAAGAAGAAAAAAAATCTCTCCTGGCAAATAAATGCCTCAAAAAATTAGATATTATGCTAGTTAAGTGTTATTTCTTTTCAGAAATATTAAAATTGCATATTAGAATGGAAGGATCCTTGTACTGTGCTCCTGCCTAACGCCACAAAAAAATAAGACTTTGAGAACAATTTTAGAGAGAAAGATTATATGAAACATCTAGTTCTCTTCCCCTTATGGGAAATTTCT
This sequence comes from Perodicticus potto, assembly GCA_963574655.1. Classification (NCBI taxonomy): domain Eukaryota; kingdom Metazoa; phylum Chordata; class Mammalia; order Primates; family Lorisidae; genus Perodicticus; species Perodicticus potto. Next base: position 49,314 of record CAUYRH010154492.1, read on the forward strand.
TTTTTTTAACATCTAAGGCTCAATCATTTCCTAATGTGAAATTACAGATTTTTCAAATTACCATCTAAAACTGCAAAAAAATTACTCTTGTGACCACAGAAGAGATAGCATACTCTATCAATTTGATTTTAAAAGGCATACATCTTTTATACTGCCTGTCATTTTTATAATGCCTTTTACAAATTTAATCAATACATTTTAACATTCTATATACTTTAAGTGCAATATACAATAAATATTCAAGTTTCATCTTAAACATGCTTTAGCCTTTAAATTGTTAAAACCGTGGTGCCCTTTCAATCTACTTACATAATGTCATAAAATATACATTTCAAGGTAAATGAAGTCAGCTACTTCAATTTAGTCCCTCAAACTGGTAGTAAATGAGAGGTTAACACTATGGTGCCAAACCCATTATTGAGTAAATTTAGCACCTTGGACAGCTCTGTAAAATCTTTATTGCTTTCCTGACCTGCTCGTCATGTTCTGTCTGTGTGTTCAGTGGCTCTCAGCTCTGATTGAAAGGCAATATATTAGATCCCCAACACAAACACGCTTGGGGGCTAGTTCACTGGGAGCGTAATGACACGGAGGTGAGAGCAATTTTCTGGTCACCGAAATCCAAGCACCTTGCAGGTCTGTTGCTCTAACTCATAGAAGACTCAGAAATTTCCTTTCTCCTTCCTCTTTGCAGAAATAACTAAAAGGAGCTGAATCACACTAGCAAAGCTGAACCTGGTCGCCCTTAAGCCCTTAAAAGTTGGTAGTGCAGTGAAGGATATTTTAAAATGGGGGAGATATCTTTGAAGGGTGTCTCTTCTGGGGCTAGAAATCCCTGTTCTCTCTTCTCAAACCCAAGAACGCTGGCCTGAAGCGACGCTGTGCTGACGGCCCACCCCTGGCAATATACTGAATGCAAAGACAGTCTCCGGCATAATGGATCTAAAAAGAAGGATGCAACTTTAGTAAACGAGATTCATATGTTTCATTCTTAAAAGATTAAATGGTGATGCGAGCTCTGGATGTCATACTGAAATAAAAACAAAAAGAAAGTAGATTATGTCATTGGAAAACTTATCACTGACAATAGATAACATTGAAATATATAACGAACAATGATACATAAAATTTTTTCAGGCTTACAAAAAACTTTAAAGATCTGGGAGTTTAATTTTGAACTTCCCTCCTCTCTGATTCTGTAAAATTCATTAAAAATGAGGAGTGCCACTCTAAGCCCCCAATTACAGTGTCACGAGTGAAGTTCAGTTTCTTCCTGTGCCTCATCATGCTTTTGAGACACAGGAGCCTTGTTTTGTTTTATCCTAACATGGGAAGAAAGAAAAATAATACCTTTGCTGCCAAGCCCAAACACTAGCATAAGTATTTATTTGCAGAAATTTATTTGCATAGACCCAGAGAAGTCAAATCTTAGTAAATAAACTAACTTAATCTTGTTTTGTCTTAATTTTTCCTGTGAGCCAAATAAAGCCAGGAGGTTTTAGGGAAAGCAGCACAAGCTGAATTTGATCCGGGGACAGGGTTTAGAGTGCCCACATCATAGTAAATTATTAACTGCGATGGTCAGACAATACTGCAAACAAAAAGTAGTGAATTATCTTGTAGCTTGCATTAAAAAGTAAAGAAATGATTTCAGATGCATTGGTTCAAACCACATTGATTATATAATACTTTTCACTCCCAACTTGAAAAATAACTATTTTAGAAAGGGGGTCTGGCAGCTTAAGGCAAGCGTAAATGTTTATTGAGAGTGGAAAACCCCTCTATCTCATTTTTGAATTTAGGACATTAGATATGTCATAAGTAGTTACTCTAGTATGAAAACTATTTTATCTTATAGAGAATTTAAAATTGAAAAATGCTAATATGTATCTAAAAGCTTGTCATTTCAAGAGTTGTTCAAGGATTTTTGAAGAGGCTATGGTGACAGCAAAATGAATGTAATTATATCCCTATTTTCTGATCAGCGTCTGCAGTATATAAAAACTGAACAGTACTGCTGCTCCATGCAGAGATGCGTAAAACGTTTAAAATTAAACTTCTGTTTTACACTATTGTGTAAAACGTTTAAAATTAAACTTCTGTTTGAAACTTTACCCGCAGCAAAAAAAAAAGGTAAACATATCTCCCTGTACACCACACCCTTAGTTTTGGTGTCTCTGACAAGCTCTCACTGTTACATACAGCAAGCTTAACTTTGCTTTCTTTTTCCTCCACATTCTAATGTAAGTGAATCTGAAGAAAATTAGAGCAAAATGAATTGGGAATGATTTCTTTTCATTAGTACAAAAAAAATTATCACCACATGCCTTTTTGGAGAGTACCCCATATTATCAGAACTGAGCAGTAAGCTAAATATGGAAGCCCACCTAAATAAACAGAGGGAGACTTTTTTTTCTTCAACTGGAATGCACAGCAGGGCATATAGGTAGGATGAGAATGAATGAGCAAATGACAAACAATACTGAAATAGCAAAGAATTGCTATAAAAGACACAGATGCTGCCAGTCATGAAAATTGGTGCAGAGGGGGCTTCTGGAGGAGGCAGAATCCTGTTGTAAGAGCCTTTGACACCTTGTATATTGCCTTACTATGTGGGTTTCTTGCATCACCCCCTTACATCATGGCTCTGCCATACAAAGGAGATAAACAAAATTTTAATGCTACATGCTCCTAGTAGGTGAAGATTGATCGGAAATCCCTTGAAAATGACCTGTCCGATAAGGTCATGGTTCCTGGGATAAGCAATTAAGTGCAAAATAAACCCATCTTAGGGATTCATAACATGCGCTGAATGACATTGATTGCAGTAATCTAGTGAATGACCTCAGAATTGTATTCAGTGATAAACATATGAGGACTTCATCTTCCCCGTGGCAGACTCCTGAGTGATATATTTCATCTCACGATACCAGTGATACTCACCTTTTGTTTGACTCCACTATGTGTGTATGTGAACAGGGATAAATTGGTGATGGGGCACCATTGTGGGGTTCCCCAAGTCCCACCTTTCCAGCAGTGCCTCGGCCAAGTATGACTGGAGGAACCAGAATGTGACCACGTGAAAAGATGACAACAACCTGCTTTCGCTCAAAGGATTGTATCTGCTTTTCTCTTGACAGGAAGTAATACTCAAAAGGGCCGCAGATCTGGTAGAAGCGCTGTATGGGATGCCACACAACAACCAGGTGAGTGTGCTGGGTCCCCAACCTGTGTGGGCTTCCACATTCAGTTGAAGACCCCAGATTCAATATCGTAACCAGAAAGCACACAAAACAGAAAAGCCATGTGCATGAGTTAAGAATATAATTAATTCAGCCATAACATGTGGCAGGGCTATTCAATCCTTCTCTCTTTTGTAAATCTTTTATTGCCTCTTCTACTGAACCTCTTTCCTTATAAGAAAAGGTGCTCTGTTTAAAACACATCTTCAGTGGGAATGTACTTCATAATTGAAGGTGTTTTATTTTATTTCTCTCAGGTTTTCAAGCAAATTTAGGAAGAGAATGAGGGTTTAATTTTGTTCTAAAAAGTATAACGTGGCCTGAATAATATTGTCTACTTCTATTTCATAGAGCAACTCCACGTATAGGATTCAAATTGCTTAGGAAACTGTGAGTGTGACACATCATTCACCTTTTTTTCATGTCACCTGAGTCCTTGTCTGGGGGACACAGTTCCATTAATACTCAGGGACCCAAGTACTCATCTACAACTTTCCCTTAACATCAACAGAAGAGATGAACTGCAGATTCTCTCTCTCTCTCCCTCTCTCCCTCTCTCTCTCAGTCTCTCATTCTCTCTCTCCTTCTCTTTTCCTTCGTAACCTCCAAGTTCCTACAAGTTATTGGTGGGGAAGGGAAACCTCATGGTGCCATGATATACTGACTGTAGGGTAGTATGAAGGAATGGTTAAGATAATGGTTAAAGTCAGACAAATGGAGTTGTGAATCTCAGCTGTGTTCTTGAATAGGTGAGTGTTTTTAGGTGAGGTGTTTACTTTTCTAAGCCTCAGTTTCCTCCATTTCCAATATAGGAGTGATGATGTGAGACTAACGTCATAGGTTTGTTGGGAGGCTTAACCATTGAGGACAGTGAACCATTGAAAGCCCTGAGCACAGTGTCTGGCACCTGAAGAATGGTATTGTTGGGAGTATGACTGAGGGTAGCTAAAGGGGATATTCCTTTGACTTTTCAGGAAATTATTCTGAAGAGAGCAGCCGACATTGCAGAGGCCCTGTACAGTGTCCCCCGCAACCACAACCAGCTCCCGGCCCTCGCTAACACCTCAGTCCATGCAGGGATGATGGGCGTGAATTCATTCAGTGGACAACTGGCCGTGAATGTCTCCGAGGCATCACAAGCCACCAATCAGGGTCAGAAGCTGCCCTTCTCCGTCCTGTTCACCTTGTTCCTTCCTAACCTCAAGCTCCCCACTCTGCATTTACTTGTCATAAAACAATTTAAATTTTTTAAAAATTATTTTTGTTCCAAAGGGGAGATTCTTAGTTTGTGTGTATCTAATGTTACTGCAGAATTTTGTTCCCAGCTGTCACGTCTAGTAATCTAGCAAGGGGGCTAGAAAGGGTGCATTTAGCCATGCCTACATTTGACTTCACTATAAACCATGAATGACAGATCACAAAGAGGGATGGAATTAAAGTTCTGAGGGGCCAAAGCACATCATTCTTGCCCAGGGAATAGGAACCTGTTCACTCCAGGGTACATCTCTTAGGTTGGGATTTATTTCTGCTCCAAAATGATAATTTATAAGCCCGCATTGCCACTTCTCACGGCCCTGTTAAGTATTTATGATCTCCTAAGAAATGTGTCTTTTGCTCGCTTCCCATTTTAATCACAGAGCTAGCACCACCAACCCATGCACATGAATCACCCAATCCCTTCCTTCTGGGTTGTGGCGAGGGGGCAAGAAACAAAGACCTCCCTTTCCCCAAGTCTTCCAGGATTGCCACCGTCCGAACATCACCCTCACTCCGGTTTCGCCCCCACCCCTCAGGTTTCACCCGCAACTCAAGCAGCGTCTCGCCACACGGGTATGTGCCGAGCACCACTCCCCAGCAGACCAACTATAACTCCGTCACCACAAGCATGAATGGATACGGCTCTGCCGCCATGTCCAATTTGGGCGGCTCCCCAACCTTCCTCAATGGCTCAGCTGCCAACTCGCCCTATGCCAGTAAGTAGATGTGTGTCCTGCGTCCCTGCACGTTTTCCCTGAAAGAAGTGAGCATCATGCTGTGTGGCTCACAGAGCAGGGCTTCTTGGATTGAGGGCCCCCACCCTGCAAGACACTGCCCCAGGTGATGCCACTAAAGCCACCATCCTCTCCAGCAGAAATCTTTGCTTTTGCTTGCTCACCTTCCTCCACACCAAGTCTCCCCAGCCATCAGAACTTTGCTGCACCCAAAAGCAACTGGATAATGTCATTCCAAGAACCCACACAGAGAGTCAGAGGGAGACGGTTGGCGTCTGCCTCAACCAGTAGCCTATTGGTGGCCCCGGGCAAGTTCATCTCTTCCCCAAGTCTTGATTTTCTCATTGTTAAAATGGGGAAGGAATTAGCACCCACCCATCTAGTGCTACGAGACATAGATAAAATAATGTAGGTAATGAACTTGTCCTGATGCCTGGCACACGAGAAGCACAGTCGATAGATCTAAATAATAATCATAATGATCAAAGGTAGTACTCAGGGTGGTGGTGTTATAATGTAGTAATAATAGTCTAAAACTTAAACTCTTTCCCTTTAAGGAATAGGGACTCCTTTATTTTTTAATGCTTGGATATTTTCTTTGAGTTTGGCGAGTACTTAAAAATATAATAATAATCAAAAAGCATACTTTATTTTTTCCAAAACTCTGACAAACTAAAAAAATGCACACATATGCAAGAAATATTCCTTGGCATCCCGTCCCTGCCCTAAATAAATTTAGCTTACAGTATTTTGGGGTTTTTTTTGGTACAGCATTTATATTACATCTAAAGAACCTCAGTGAACTGGCATCTTTATGTAGACAATGCCATAAGCCATGTCCCTGTTATCTCTTTCCCTCTGAATTTTTCATAGGTAACGAAGTTCATCTTAGACCTTGGAGGTGACTCTTGCTAGGTGTAAAATGTGGCCAGGCATTTATAGGATAGAAGATCTATCATGAAATGAAAGAATATTCATGATTTTTAAACAAGAGTCTTGGTTAAAAGTATTAAAAATCATGCTCTCCCTCATAGTGAAAACATGGACTGTGCTAATATTTTGAAAGAAGATAGGAAAGTCTTTGCCTTTAAGAGAAGTTATTAGTGAAAGTATACTTAGGTACTATTACTTTTGGAAATTTTCTGCTAAGGTACACAAAATTCTATATTTCTCTTTCATTTATTTATTTTTTAGAATCAGCAGTTCCTTGAACATTTAAAATTCCCCAGATAATCTGCATATATCATGACTGTCTGCTCACAAGTCAATGTTTGGGGTCAATTTCACGTTAGATTTTGATTTATTGAAAGATTGTTTCTTGTAGATCTATCATTTCAGTGTTCTCCCATCTATTCAATCAGAAAATGTTTCGATCATGACCTGAAAATTAAAAGGTGGCATTCTTAATTAAATCAATAAACTAATTGCTATATGGTAGCAATTCAATTTGGGCCTTGGATTGTTCTTTTTCCCTAGCCGGTGGGGCACTCGGTGACTTCAACCTAAGATTGCATCTGTCAGGCTGTGAAACTTCAAACATTTAATTTCCATTAATTGATTTCCTCAGCACTCACAAATATAGTACTAAATTCTCAAAAAGACTCTCAGATGGGATGGTTTTATCTGCATAAATGCAAATAAAACAATAAATACAAAGCCCAGTTGATTTGAATTTTTGCCTCCATAATATTTAATTATTCATAAACCACTCATGTTGAAAAATTCCAACAGAATAAAAAAATAAAATAAAACATTCCACTGTGAGCACACTTTCTGGTGTGGCGGTTGATAACTAATAATGTTATAACAAATGGAGCTGCCCTGACTGTATTTTACCCCTTCCTCTGGTAACCACCACCCAAACTTCCCACCTCTAAATACACATAATGATCACATTTGCCAAGGAGATTAATTGCCTTCCTCAGTGAACCAGCAGGATTTCAACTCTACGAATATTTAAAAATCAAACCTCCAGTGCAGGAGTTTTGCAATTTAAATAGGTATTATTACTGAGTGTATTTTCACATTTACAAATCCTAAGAGATGTATAAAAATGCTGGCCTCATTAAAAGAAAAAGTACAGTTTAGAAAATGTTTGTGAAAACTCTGAGGATGGCGGCTCTGTGTTCTGCTCCATAAAGCATTCTGTGTGTCTGGATTGTGTAGTGCATTGGGCTGATTATAAGGGGTCATTTCCCCGTGATGGCAATTCTTGCCTATGATCGATTTGAGTCCCACTTCCTTAACCTTTCAAAGCCAGTAGAACCAGGATCAGGCCACCCAGACAGTTCTTTGGATTCTGATGGGCTCATGGGAATGAAGCTTTTCCCCTGGAGATCTGTTTCCCATGCCAGGCAGCATAGTGGAAAGAGCTCTGAAGTTGGACTTCATTCCTGGCTTCCGGCATTCTAGCCATGGCCCTTGAGCAACTAGCTACACTACTTTGAGTCTCTGGTACCTTAGCTTTGCTCAGTGATAATGCCTGACTTTAGGTTGTTTTGCCAATGACTGGCTGAAAAAGGTGGAAAGATTCTTGGAATGATAAAGTAATATGTAATGTGTATTAAATAATGTGGAAAATAATAAAGCAGAAAGATGTGCCTGGAATTTGAAACTAAGTGTCTAAAAATCATTGGACAGAATTCGGAAGTAGAAAGTGAGTATATGAAAACATTAGTCTAGTGTGTGCAAAATCTCTGTCCCTAAAGTAAGCCAAAAGATTATTAGCCACAAGCAAAAGATGAGAGGCCAGGGTAGGACTGTGGTTGGTGGAGAACATAAATCTACCAAATTCTTTCATACCCTGAGCTACTAAGTTTTCTGTCTCTCTGAATTGCTCTAAGTTCTTCCCTCATTAATAATCTGCAATCTCACTACTACCAGACTGTGGGTATTTACACAAGGCTTTTCTATCTGACTGTTTATTAATTCACATTTACATACAGCTCTAGGGAAATATAATGACTTTGGACTTGTAGTTCTGCACAGTCCACAAATTCTGCTTGTGGTGGTCTGTTTATCCCCCCGGCTTCTCACTCACCTGTATTAATATTGTGCAGCATCATGGTACAGTTGTGTCCCATGGGGAGAAATGGAACACACACAACACCGTCCACCAGTGCCTTAAGTTGGAATCCTGGACTGGCCTCCAGCTCACCCTTCTTCCTCCTACCTCTCATTCCATCAGAGACTGGGACCTCTCAAGCCACCCCCCTCCTATTTCTCCTGCCCCCAGCCCCTTTGCTTAGTTAGCATCAGTGCTACCTGGAGTGCACTTGGACACCTCTGCTGTGAAGCCTTCTCTGATTTCCCCTTCCCGCCTCCGCTGAGTTTGCCTTGCTCTCCCTCATCACTATTTTCTGCTGCTACTTCATCCCTTTTAAGAGAGCCATGCCCTTTTGTTTCCTGACCTGGAAAACTTCGAGGATGGTGGCTCTGTGTCCTGCTCCATAAGCACTCAGTGTGTTTGGATTGGGTAGTGCTCTGGGGTGATTACAAGGGGTCATTTTCCTGTGGTGGCAACTGCTGGGTGTGGCTTCAGTGCCTAGCACCCTGCTTGGCACAGGGAGGACCACAATAAATGCGTGAAAGATCACCTGCAATGACAGGCGGCACATGCAAAGTACCAAATGGTGAAAGTGGATAGGATCCTGTGAGCTCAGGGAAGGGTCATGCTGGAGGGACAGCCTGAGCAGGCAGTGGCCGGGGAGGGTTGGCTCTGGGCTCCTCGTCTCAGAGGTGCTGTGAGAGGTGCTGATTTCTCCCTTTCCATTGCCTCTCTCAGTAGTGCCATCCAGCCCCACCATGGCCTCCTCCACAAGCCTCCCCTCCAACTGCAGCAGCTCCTCGGGCATCTTCTCCTTCTCACCAGCCAACATGGTCTCAGCCGTGAAGCAGAAGAGTGCTTTCGCGCCAGTCGTCAGACCCCAGACCTCTCCCCCTCCCACCTGCACCAGCACCAACGGGAACAGCCTGCAAGGTAAGTCCCGGGTCCCACCTGCTGATCCAGATCAAATTGCCCTGCCTTCACCCTCCCAGGGCCTGAAGCAGATGCATCACTGTTGCTGAGGGACCAGCCGTGAACCCTCCTGCTTCTCTCTGCCCCTATCTCTTCTGTTCTTTTGTGCTTACTTTCCTTGGCCCTGGTCCCTGGCCCTTGGCTCTACTCATTGCTCTACTAGAGTTGCCTGAGATGTCCTCTTTCCAACTGCAGCAATTCTGCTCAGGCCCAGGATTTGCTTGGGACTACTGCTTCTACTTACTAACGCCATCATTTCTCTTTTCTCCTCTCTTATTCCCTGTTGTCACCATTATCAGACCAGTCTTTTGTGGACTCTAGCAAGTTCTCCACTGCAGGGTCTCTTCCAGGACTGGCCTTCTCCTGAAGTAGGTCACTCAACCTTCCCTTCCTGTTGCCTGTGTCAGAGTGAACGTGTGCAGGACGGATAGCAGGGAGGGGTGAGCCAAGGCCTGATCAGAGCCCTGAGGTTAAAGCATCGAAGTTCAAAGACTTACTAGTGGGACTCAGAAACCTCCCAAAACCACTAGTGCAGTTGTTCTCAACCTTCCTAATGCTGCAAACCTTTAATACAGTCCAAAGGGGTCACGACCCACAGGTTCAGAACCACTGCACTAGAGTATTCTGGTTCGTGTTAAACTTGTTCAGTCACTTTCCCACTATAGAAATATGGAAAACAAGAGTCACCAAGAGTTGAGATGACCTTTCCATTCCCTGAGAAAAAATTACCCACCCTGTAAGAATGGGTTCACTGTTTCATAGATTTTTCTTATGTACACAGCACTACACGGTAGTGTTAGTCTGCACAACCTCACTTCCTGCCCTTTGTAGAATTCTGTGATAGGTACTTTGTAGATGAGAGAATGACAGCCTAGAAAGGTTATGGAATTGCTTGACGTGCAACATAGCTGGTCCTATGACAGAAACTGGCTTCCAAGTCAGGCTCACAGAGTCATCTCTTGCTGTCTTCCAAATACTTTATTATACAAATGGGGTAAAAAGGACTTATCCACGATTCCTAGGGCAGCTGTAAGAAAACAGAATCAATAAAATGATCAGCTGCTGTTTGTTGACTGACTGAATTGTGTGTCTATGCTAAGCACAGAAATGACCTTTTCCAACTTAATCCTCACTATTCCCTGAAGTGTAAGGGCTGTTGCGACCTTCATTGCACAGGTGATAAAACAGAAGCTTAAGGAGGGTAGACACCTGCCGACAGACATAGCAGGTAAGCAGTGGAGATGAATGTGAACCCCACTGGGTCTGTGCCCTCTCTGGTTGAGGTCATATAGAGGTCTGGGAGGAGTCAGGGGAGCAGTGCACACGTCTGAGATTTCTCAGCCTGTTGCTTATGTATAATCCACCCATATTTATACTTATCTACACATACTCTGTGCTGGAGACTACACTGTTGTAAGCATACAAGTGATTTCTCCTGAAGACCCTATGGTGTCAGTGCTAGTGCCATGTATAGATGGGGAAATTGAGGCTCAGTTGGCTCAAAGTCAACTGAGCAGATGGTAGAGGCAAAATTCACCCCAAAACATGTGGTGCCAGAGCCTGGGCACCTAATCATTTTGTCTTTCTGCCCCCAGAAGGGCTCAAAAACCTTTTGGCAAGTCTGCCCAGCTCAGCTAATGTCAGTGCCCAGCATAGCCTGCTGATGCTACCTACTCTAATATACATTGGCAAGTCCATCTTCTTAGAGAAAAGAGGAGAAAAACTCACTCGTGGAACTACACTGCAGGCAATATCACTCATGATAGAAAGCACCCACACCTGCAAAGGGGAGCCACCCGTTCCTGCAGGTCTGAGTCTTTTTTTTTTTTTTTTAGAGACAGAGTCTCACTTCGTCACCCTTGGTAGAGTGCTGTGGCGTCATAGCTCACAGAAACCTCCAGCTCTTGGGCTTAGGTGATTCTCCTGCCTCAGCCTCCCGAATAGCTGGGACCACAGGCACCCACCACAGCACCCAGCTATTTTTTTGTTGCGGTTTGGCCGGGGCCGGGTTTGAACCCCTGACCCTTGGCATATGGGGCCAGTACCCTGCCCTCTGAGCCACAGGCGCCACCCAGGTCCGACTCTTTTTCAGCTAAAAATAATGCTTTGTCACCCTCAGTATACCTCCAGCTGGCAAACTAGGGAGTGTAAAGCTTGAGTGAATATAACTTACAATAGGTTTAAATGATGATCATACCTAGGGAAAGCCGAAATTTGCCATTCTTGAGCTGCCAGTCTCAGCCCTTGTTAAACACAGATTTAAAGCCAGAAACAAGGCATGTTGATGTATGTCATGAACAGTGGCGGGTAGCCCTTGGGAGGAAAAAACCTCTGCCATTGGAAGGTCGGTGGCTGTATCACTGGCCGGCAAGTGGGCAGACCTCAGCAAGGCCTGCCATCTTCTCAGGCTGTGTGGACCCCTGAGAGAACAGGAAGGGGCTGGAAATAGGAACTGAGTTCAGATTTTAGGACCTCCTGGGTTTCAGGAAGATCTGCTGGTGTAAGGTATGTGTGTGTTTAAGTGATGGCAAGATGGCTTTAAGGCAGGACACATACAGAGTTTGTGCATTTTTTCTCTGGAGCTTTTGTAAGCCAATTCTAACCAATTACAGATCCCCAAGGCACAGAGCTTGTCTCCTCCCCCCTTTCTGATGAGCAGCTACGTCTCTGCCTCGGGTCACCTTTTCTAGCACAGGCAGCACAATGGGGAGGGTTTGAGGTCTGACGAGGGGACACACTTTGGGCTGGAGGAACTGTTCTGTACGCTACTGCTCTCGCCTTCTGACAGAATGGGCGTCATGGAGAGTCTTCTGCATTTCCCCTGCGCCATGTTCTGACTACTGAGCATGACTTAAAAAAAAAAATGTGGGTTTTGTTTTTCCAGTGCCATCATATCTCACGTCTCCCTGCTTTTGAGATGTCAGTGGTAGAAGTTATGAGTAGAGAAATTAAAGTCAAATGACTGAGTCCATCTTGCTTTTAGCTGTTCTTCTCTTTGCTCACTCTACTGCCAGCCGCCACCCTCACAGACAAGGCCCACTTGCACACCACCTCCAGCAGGGCAAGGAGGACCCAGCCCTGGGTAGGCAATGTCAGTTTTTCAAGGGGCTCTTAAAATTTTTCCTGAGAAAACGACATTCTGGCAGTGGGATTCTAGAATTGCTCCATCATTGATTTTCTAAACTCCATTTCTACCATAAAAAGGGACATAGCAGGTTATAGAACTGGAGTAAAGAGCTCTGAAGTGTTTTTCCTCTCCTTCTCCTTTGCAGTGTTACAGTAGCACCTAATTCATTTAGAACCACCTGATTCAGAACTGTGATTGTTAAGACAGGGCAAGTGACTAAGGAAGAGTTGGTTAAGCAAATTGACCATGTAAACAAGATTAGAGGTGACACATTTAGCCTGTTTTAAAGGCCTATTTACCTCCAAGTACCTCCTTGTTAATTGTAGAACACTCTATTTTTTTCTAAAGCAGCAGTTCTGAACCTGTGGGTCTGTATTAAAGGGTCGTGGCATTAGGAAGGTTGAGAACCACTGTTCTAAAGTCTACTCCTGAAAGCCCTCTTCCCTAGAAGCCCCTAGTTAGCCTGCTCTAGTCCCTGAAATTATGTTTGTTCCCCAAACAAACAGCATTGCAATCTCATATGGTGGTGATGGTGCTCATAGCCACCCAAGTGGGAGGGCTTGTTCCCAGCCTAGCTCCCAGCCACCCTTTGAGGTCAGTGGTTCATTGTCCCTGTTTTACTGGTGTGGAAACTGCGACTCAGAGGTAAGTTAGCTCATCCAGAGTTACACAACTAGAGACAGAGGCTTCAAACCCAGGCAGATTGATCCGACTATGTTAAAACCCTATGTTATCTTGCCTTACCATATTCAAGCCACTGAGTTAGGCCCACGTGGGCTACATAATCCTACCCTTAAAATATTTCCCTGTATTTGGAGAGACATGAAACCTATTTGTCTGGGAGAGCCTGGGACCCTCTAGCTAGGGAAGGACAGAAGAAGAAAAGATTAAGGAGAATTCAGAACAGCCTCTCCATGAGGCCTTTGCATTATACCTCAGAAAAGAAGTAGGTGGGATGAGGATACAGGGAGATGCAGGAGAAGAGTGTTTTAAACAGAAAGACTGAGGGCAATCTCAGCTGAGGAACAGAGCAGACAAGACCCAGACAACGTGTGGTCCCCAGTGAGTGGCTCAGCAGCCTGGAGCACAGGTGCCAAGAAGCAGGTATAAAGTAAAACCGAGGTCTGTACTTGGAAATCAGAAGTTCTGCTCTCCTACACATATGTATTTTACAATTCACAGATTCCACCACAATTTCAATTAGTTTTTTCTCCCAGGTAAATAAAAGCGTAGACAATTTGCCATAGGTGTGAGCATTCTTTTAGGCAAAGCAACTCTTGTCTCAGAACCTCCAGAGCCTCACGAGATGTCCTGTTTAAAAAGATAACATTACAGGGGGTCAAACCCATTCAGAGATTGATGCTTACTGAATAACTGTCTTTGAGATCCACAAAATAAAGGCTCTCAGACAACCTGCAATTAAACAAAAATGACTGTTCCATTTAGTTCACTAAACTTATTTGCCTGCAGAATCCTTTTCACTGTATTAAGACCATCAAAAATTTTGCAAAACTCAACTATGTTTTGGATTTAAGGAGAAAAATGCAAAGACACCTCCTTCTATTCTTATCTAGATGAACTCTGATAAATCCTGATGCCAGACTCCCCGAGAATGACTGTTTCCCTAAGACAAAGACTTGAGTCATCAACGATGCTTAGCCTTTGATCATGGAGATGTTCTCTCTCTTCTCCTGAAGCTTGGGTTCTATGCAATTCAGGTCTCAGAGGATATCACTAATCAAGAAAGAGGCAGCCCCAAGAAGGCTGTCACATGCCATTAGAACCCCCACTAATGTAGCGATTCCAATCCCTAACTGTGTTGCCTATGCAGTGAAAAATTTAAAAACAGAAAGACCAAAGTGATTACCCATATAGACTGATTTATTTTTCCTTTTCTACATTGCTAAAGCTTAGGCTCCTTGGTTGGTTCTCTCAACTTTAAATTTCATGCAGTTCAGTACCAGATCCTCTGAAATTCTCTTTTTTTCTATGCACATATTTAGTCTGTGCAAGATCTACCCACATCCCTTATTCCCGATTAGCTCATATGCTTACACATATGGGGAGGACCACACTTCTCCCTCTCACTCCAACTTCTCCTAGCTCTGCAAGACTTTCCATTTGGTCTTTGTTCTTATCAAAATGATGAAACTGTAATGAAAAAGGCATTGCCTTTCAAACCAATAGTTTTCTGAGCTTCCATCAGAGAACGTGATCATCTATGTGCTGGGGAAGATGGCAGAGCCTCTGTGGTCTTACGATGTCTGGGCACAAGGTGCCAGGAGTGTGGAGTCCTCAAGGGAGTCTTCGTGGGCCCCACTTGGGCAAGTCAGTGTGCCAGTGGCATTGCTGGAACATTCCAAGTTTTAGATACCCGTCCTTCACACCCACAGAATGAGTGTTCAGATTGCAGCACACAAGAAAAACAGCCCCTAAAACCCAGGAGCTTCGTGCAATTATGCAGTGGGATTTCTTCATTAAAAAAAAGAAAGCCTCTTTTGAGGTATCTAAGCTCAGAGGCTTAGACAGATGTCTTTTCCCACAATTTACTCATCAGCAAGCATTCTGCCTTTGGAGGTTAGGAAGTGGTGAATGAGATCCAGGGCTCTGTCACCCTGTGATGTGACAGGCAGGAGTCCGAGTGACAGACACATGTGGGGCTTCTTCCAGGGAGAGGCTCCAGAACTTCTGTAAGACTCTCAGAGAAGTCTGTGTGGCCCTATTAAGGGGGAAAAAAAAGAGTGGGAAAAGGCCAAACCTACCTCCTAGAGCCCCTCAGATACGTTTGTTTCTAATTTCAATTTTTTCCTAACACACACGAACTGGGCTTTTTTCATGTTCTAAAACTTCCACTTCTCCAACTTCACTTGAAAGAATTCAGAAGTTCAGGGGGCTGTGCTGTAAAGACAGGCATCGGTCCACAGCAGCATTTGGTGGGAGCTGTGGCGCTGCCCACTCTGACGGAGGCGTGCCCAGCAATGTCACCTCCATTCCCACCCAGGGGGCTCACTTACACCTGTTGCCTGCCTGGAGTTATCACCCCTGTAGTTCAGATTAAGAAGTGTTGTTAGCTGTGAACAAGCATTAGCTTTGCTTTAGAACTTTTAATGTGGCCTTAAGCGAAGGTTTAATCTAATTAATCTAATACACTATTCAGGAACCAAAATACTGCTTAGATTTTTTTTTTTCTGGCCGTCCAAATGCCAAATGAAATGTTTCCAGGGCCCAGCTAATAAGTGTTGGCTGGACTGACCCATCAACCAAATTAACAGGAAGTTTGTTGGCTGTCTCCTTTGCTTTGATTCCTATTGACACTGCCGGAGCTATCTGACTATACTGTAGGGAACTGCCCTTTAATGCCAGGAACATAGAATAGATTTTGGTAGGAGGTAGATGTAGACTTGTTTCTTTTGCCACAGGCTCAGCACTCCTGCTGTCTTTAATAAGGGTGCCTGGACCCACCTCCTGCTGTCTTTAATAAGGGTGCCTGGACCCACCTCCAGCCTGGCTGAAAAGATCCTTAGGGAAGCAGAGCCATGCTGGGTTGTCACAAAGCAAAGACCCCCTACACCTCCTTGCCTTTGGAGCAACAGCATCTTGAATTCTTGAGTTGAGGCTTGGATTGAAATACAGAGCTCTCGATTTTAGTCAAATCTAGGGCTCTCCTGAATCTTAGGGGGACTGCATTTCAACTGATCCCAAATCTTTGGGGGTTTAAGTTGGTCTGCATTTGGCAAAAGGCAACTTCCTGTTTCTAAGAAAAAAAGGCTTATGAGGGCTTAAGAAAAGGACTCCAGGAGCTTTTGGGCTGCAAAACGGCTCTTGCAAAACAACATTTGGATGATTTACGTGTAAATGAATCAGAAACATGTGGATTGAATTTCCTTGTGAATACAGATGGGTTTAAAAATTAACGGAAAAAGTGTTTGGCAAAATGCTTTTCAGTTTTTTTTTTAATTGAATCTAAAATGTCAGGAGTGGGAGTGGGGGTGGGGAAGCCGGAAGAATGTGGGGGCTGCAGGGCTCAGAGCCTTGCCTGGGCTCCCTGAGTCTACTGCAGGATTTGTGGTAGCAGTGGGGTTCACTTTAAAAAAAGAGAGAAAGGCGCATTCTTCAAGACACAATCTTGGTAGAGGAAGAGGGCCACTTGAGAGACATAGTCATCACTGACAAGAACATTAATTTAAATTCAGAATCGCCAATTAAAAGACAGTGTTGACTTTCTCTCTCTGCCCGATAGGACACACATTATAAACCATCTTGGGGGCTAAAGATGACTGCCCCTTGTGGCTAATGTAAGCCTCTCTGTCACCTTGACATATTTCAAAGTTGCCACCCTGTTTTTGTTTTTTTTTTTTTTTTAGACAGTCTCACTTTGTCACCCTCGGGAGAGTACTGTGGCATCACAGCTCACAGCAACCTCAAACTCTTGGGCTTAAGCAATTCTCTTGTCTCAGCCTCCCAAGTAGCTGGGACTACAGGTGCCCACCACAACACCTGGCTATTTTTAGAGACGAGGTCTTGCTCTGGCTCAGGCTGGTCTCGAACCTGTGAACTCAGGCTATCCACCTGCCTTGACCTCCCAGAGTGGCCACCCTGTTTTAATTCTCTTATAGATTATCCCTTTCTTCCTCCCACCATCATGTGAAGTATGTCAGGTGGGATGGTGACTATTTGATATAAGAAGAAATAAGAGCCCAGAGAAGTTAAACAACATAAGGTCACACAGCTAGTTTAGCAGTAGAAGTGATGGCTTCCAAGTCATAGCAGCGGACATCTATCAGGTCCTACCTAGAAGCTGAACCCAGGAGAAGACCTTTACATATGATATATTTTTTTAAATCTCCAATAACTGGAAGTGCTGTGATCAGCCGTATTGCCTCGCTAAGGAAGCTAAGGCTCTAAGAGACAAGTAGCTACTGCAGGGGACATACTCAGAAGCAGAAAAGCCAGAGGTAGGAAGCTGGCCTGTCTGATTCTATGTTCTCCAAATACCACTATGTGCAGCCTCCTAACTAATTTTGAAAAATTTTTGGTTACATCAAGCAGCCTGCCCTTTCCCCAGGATCTCACCCCAACTTTCCTAGGCTGCAGTTTTCTAGGAAATATGGTCAGACCATTCCAGAAGCCACGACTGAAGCAGTGATGTGGATGACATTCTGCAGTTCCATGCAAACTTGTCTTCTCCTCCCTCTGCATACATAATCCCAGGGAGCAAGGCCTGCTGCAGCTGGCATTCCCCTCTCCCAGCCTGAAGGCGAAAGCAAAGGTGCTCAGATTGCTGCTCTGTGGCTGTTTCCCTGCTAATATAGAACATAGGAAAAGCCATTTTTTTTTCATAGAAATTGCTTGCAGTTGAAATGGGCCACTTCTTTGTTTTATGCTTTGGACATGAAGAGGGGAGAAAGAAAGAGCGACAAATTGAACATTCTCACTATTTCGCAGGGATTGGGGCTGCAATTTTCCCAGTGGTATTCAAACTATGTGACTTTCTAGTTATGTTTTAAAATTGAAATCAGATTTGGAGGGATGTTGAGGATATTCTGTTCTATTAAAGACACATAACACATGTTGATTGATTATAATTTTTTTAATAAAGTATTTGTATATTTTATGACAAAAACTTATTCCAGAGGAGATGAGCACAGCACATTTGTGGCTAATAACCAAACAACATGGTTACGTGTGTGTGTTTCTTTCCTTCTTTCTTTTTTGTTAATCTTTATTTTTTGTTTCTCCGTGAGAAGTTTGGCTGTTTAAACCACTGACTTCTGTCTTCTCTTTCCATAGCGATATCTGGCATGATTGTTCCTCCCATGTGAAAGAATTGCCTTGAAGAGTTTTATTAATGAAGAGGTTGGATTCTGCTACAGAGAGTAATCTGATCAAGTCCCAGAGTGGAACTTTTAACTCAGGCCTTTTTAAGAGGAATCACAATAACTGCAGATTTTTAAACAAAATCACCGACCTTGCAAATACTGAAATTGGAAGGGATCTGCAAGGGCAGGGTGTTGGTTAAAGTTGTACCCCCACGTCTTTGGGGGATATATTTATTCTGTATTGATAAAAGCAAATCCACTTTTTCTTTTCTCTTTTTTTTAAGCTTAACTCTGCAATCATTTGTCTTTTATAAACCGTAAAGCTATATACAAGGGACACTATAAATAAGACTCCATGTTTTAATTTATGATGTTTTTAAAGCTGTGTAAAGGAAGAATGAAGTGGTGATATTTACAAAAAAGTTAAAAAAAGGAAAGAAAAAAAAAAAGCTTGTATGGGACAGAATAGGAATGCCAGTT
>CAUYRH010154494.1:0-41297 GCA_963574655.1 Perodicticus potto
TTGAGACAGAGCCTCAAGCTGTCACCCTGGGTAGAGTGCTATGGCATCACAGCTCACAGCAACCTCCAACTCCTGGGCTCAAGTGAGTCTCTTGCCTCTGCCTCCCAAGTAGCTGGGACTACAGGCGCCCGCCACAACGCCCGGCCATTTTTTGGTTGCAGCCATCATTGTTGTTTGGCGGGCCGGGCTGGATTTGAACCCGCCAGCTCAGGTGTACGTGGCTGGCGCCTTAGCCTGTTGAGCCACAGGCGCCGAGCCAGCTGTGTCATTTTTAAGGCCAAACAGTTGGATGCTTATTTAACATTTATGTGATCAAGGACGGAGTGAAAGGAGAGGTTACCAGCATTATCAGTGAAGCACCACTATCAATCCATGAAATACTATTAAAGTAAGTGTTCTCCATATAATTTAAAATACAAATCTCCTATGTTCTTTTTATGAAGAAATTCTATT
This sequence comes from Perodicticus potto, assembly GCA_963574655.1. Taxonomy (NCBI): domain Eukaryota; kingdom Metazoa; phylum Chordata; class Mammalia; order Primates; family Lorisidae; genus Perodicticus; species Perodicticus potto. Next base: position 454 of record CAUYRH010154494.1, read on the forward strand.
AGCCAGTGACAGCGTAAAATATATAAGGGTAAAAATGCTACAACTAGTGATCATGAAGACTTAATGTCATGTGCAAAAACGAGCAAGAGTTACCAAATGCATCGAGAAATACTTTTAGAGTTAATATAAACACTAAGAGTGCACTGGCTAGATAACCTCAGAAAGAATATGTTTTTTAAAATTCTTTTTGTTTTATTTTTACTTATATTTATATTTTCAAACAGGGTCTTTGGTTACAAGCCTGACAATGCTACTAAACACACCTCCTCACAAAATTATACCAGTAAGTCTGAAAACAACCTGAAGAGAGGCTTGTGAGTAAAGGTGACTATGTGCCCTTGGGCAAGCTATTTAGCCTCTTCGGGTCTGCTTTTCATGGGCAGGAGAATACTAACTGTACTAGCTACACCTTAGAGCAGTGTTTTACTTAAACTTCAGTGGCATGCTTAAATCATGTAGATCAAAAAAATAATAATAAAAAAATACTGTGCTTTGAACTTCTTTCAAAAATAACTTAATGATCTTTAAAAATTTTGACACCACTCTGAGATCCTCTTGGGGCACACCAGGTGGAAGTCAGTGCCCTGGGAGTTTGCTGAGGGTCGTATGAGAGCACGGGGACAGCACAGAGCAGGGACTCAGCACTCCGTCACTGTTAGTGCCCTCCTCTTCTCTAGTTTCCAGTCAGTCCTGATAACTCATCTTCACAACTCTAAGGCCCCGATCGATCGCACGCTGACAAAGGTGATCACCTGGACTGATAACTAAGACTCAGGCCAGAGAAATGTCAGGTCACCCTAAATCCTGGCTATTATTTTGAAGGCAGGTTTGCACATTTGTTTCATCCTTTCTCCTACTAAGCAAAAGAAAAGGCTCCAAATTTGTTTTGCACTAGATGGGCTACTGAGGACCCACCTGTCAGGGAGAGGACCCTAAAAAGGCAACCACTGTGCTGAGAGAACATCTTGCTCAAGGGCAATTGACTCCACTGTGAAATGCGCATGCTTGAGCACTCTGCCACCTCACCCTGAACACGGTTCATATGCAACTGCTTCAAAGGACTTGAGACCTTACAAGCACGAACACTCAGAGAGGGGCCGATGCTGCCTACAGCAGAACATCATGACCCACACCCAGGGCCTGCCTGGCGGGGTCTGTGTTCTGTGCATGTGTCATCTCAACCTGGACAGACCACTGGGCTTTGGGCTTGAGCCCGTTCTGTTAATGTGTAGCCTTGTGGCCTTCGGCAAATCAGTTTACCTCTCTGGCTTCTGTTTCCTAATTTACACAATAGGGAGTATAATATCTACACTACTTAGGGTGTTGTAAAAACCAAAAGGTAAAAGGATAGCTTCAGTGTAACCAACCACATTTAAAAACCATCAGATGGATGTATAAATGTAAAGTTATTATAGAGAGGACCTTATTTTCCTCAGGAAAGACAAAGGCTAGGACTAAACAGCACGCAATCCTTTCATATTTGAATACTATTTCATCCTGAATCCCAGAAGCATCTGAATCTTTTTTCTATCAAATTCTTGTAAAGGGAAGAATATAGGCTGCAGAATTCCACATGTCTGTGAAATAGTTGCTATACCACTTTTATATAGCTTTGCGTTAGTTATTTTAACTCTCTAAGCTTCAATATGTCTTCTGTAAAGCAGATGTCTAACTCCAAAGGTTGTCATAACAGTGAAATGGAATATCTGTCATATAACAACCATGCTTTCTACTGCAGTGGAGGCATTCAATACATGATTTATTGAACTGATACTGAAAATGAGGTGTTTATGACAATGGTTTATAGCTGGCTCTCAGGGCAAATGAAACATTTCAGCACTTGTATTTAATACTCCAGAGTTGAAATTCTTAAAAGAAAATATTCTTCCTGTAAGGCACAGTAAATAATTCTTTATCCGTCAAGAATTCCTTGTTCCAATAACTTCCAGGTATCAACATTACAACATGTATCAGAGAGCCAAACTATTGATAATTTTATTTGAGTGGTATATATTTTTCTAGGAAATAATTTCAAACTTCTTATCAAGCAGGGACAGCCAAATGATGCCTAAAACTACTTCAAGATTTTGGTGAAATTTCCTTAATGTATGAAAAACTAATAAAGACAAAAAAGGAAAGGAAAATTAGTGGCAACATTTATGTCAGCCACTGAGTTAAACTCTCTACACAAATTCATTTTTTCCTCAGACCAATCCATTGAAGATACTTCTTTAATTCATCCCATGTTATAAAAAAGGCACTGAGGTTTGGAGAGGTTAAGTGAATCATCCAAGGTTATACAGCTTCACAGATTCAAACCTAGCTGGTCTAACCACAGTTATTCCCATCTCTCTACTAACTTTAATTCAGAAAATTATAACAAAAAGATACTTGATAAACCAATCAATTAGAACTTGAGCTATTTCACAGAAGTTATTACTATATAATTATAAAAAACTCTGAAATAAAGTACCTTAGAGTTTGACAAAGTATGTGCATAAATCTCATTTAGTTACAACAGCCTGGTAGGCAGAACAGGAATTATCCATTACAGACAAGAAACTTGAGACTCAGGAGTAGATAGGTAATTTTTTCCAAGACACACAACTAAGTAGGGAATCTTAGATTTTAAGATCTTCATCCCTAAGCAATTCCACCATGTTATAGTGTATCTCTTCAAGCTGAAATATTCATAGCAACTTTATTTGCTCCATAGAATAACAGAATCTATACGACACACCCTGATTTCTCACACTGCACATACAAGGAGCTTGGTTATTTTTCCAGGAAGCAGATATTGTTATCCTTTTAATTTATCAGAAGAATAAATCAAGGCTTAACAAGGGAAGTTAATGGGTGCAACATAACACAGCTAAAAATGGCAGAGCCAAACGCAAGCTTAGTTTTGACTTGGAAGGTGCATGCTTAGTCCCTACCACCTGGAGATGCCTCTTACTCTGAAGCTCTGCCCCACCCCCAAGAGTGATCCAGGTCCCAAGATTTCTTCTTTGTGATGTGTGAGAGAGATGTAGGCCAGATCTGACAGCATCCACGAGGAATATTCTCTTTGCAGATGATTACAACACCACACTTATCTCATGTTGTCACTTCCTAGCATGAACTAAACCAGGGGTCCTCAAACTTTTTAAACAGGGGGCCAGTTCATTGTCCCTCAGACCGTTGGAGGGCCGGACTACAGTTTAAAAAAAGAAAAAACTATGAACAAATTCCTATGCACACTGCACAAATACCTCCTAACTTCAGGGAAAAAAGCCCCCCTCCCCTTAACCACCTAAAAAAGGCCCTACTAACTGCAAAATAAAAAAAAAAAAAAATAGACCTCCTAATCAAAAAAATAAATAAATAAATCCTAACTTGTTCTTACCTCAGTCCTCAGGGAGCAGCAGGCTCTCCACAGGCAAGCTCATGACTCATCTGATTACAAGTCTTAGTCTCACCCGAGACTGAGAGGAGGAGTTGAGAGGAAAGAGAAGGAGGGGAGTAGGAGAGTGCAGCGCACGTTCCACACATGCGCACTGCGGGCCTGGGACAAGTTGGCTGCTAAGCAGGACAGGCAGCGGAGGCAAAAACATCGAGTGGGCCGGATAAATGTCCTCAGCGGGCTGCATGTGGCCCATGGGCCGTAGTTTGAGGACCCCTGAACTAAACAAACAGTCTGCAAACTGTGTTCTGTCCCTACTCTGTCCATTACTAACTACTTAGGTAACAATGGGTGGGGCCTTCAAATTGAGGGGATGACTGTCTAACTAAGTGGTTCTCGACCTTCCTAATGCCGTGACCCTTTAATACAGTTCCTCGTGTTGTGGTGACCTCCAGCCACAAAATTATGTTTGTTGCTACTTCATAACTATAATTTTGCTGTTACGAATCATAATGTAGATATCTGATAAGCAGGATGTATTTAGGCGACCCCTGTGAAAGGGTTGTTTGACCCCCAAAGGGATCACGACCCACAGGGTGAGAACAGGCCGAAGTAGGCCTAGGTGTTCTGGATACACTTCTAGGACTAAGACTCCTTAGGCAAAACTGATAACCTTTTATTTAAGGTCAATTTTTGGATCACAAATGCATCCATGTTTATGATGTAAGATCAAATTTTAAGCTAAAGCAAGAGAGCAAGAAGTCAATAAATCCCCCACTTCCCTGTCACTGAAGTGAAAGTTATAATCATGGGTTACAAAAAAGGGAAACTATCAAAAATGTCCTGAATAGTTGTTAGTATTTGGTGGAATTTCATATAAATTTGAAGAGTTCTCTAAATAGTTCTTACAGAATCCTTCTTTCTTCAAGAAGGGCAAATCATAATTTTCACATAGAAGGAAGACTCAGTTTATCAAAATAAGCCTCGAACACAGAAACACGAAAAGAACGTGGGCCCCAATGATCACAATGCCCCTGGCTCCCCTACACCACAATCAAAATCAAAAACCAAAAAAAGCAAGACAAAGCAGTGAGAAATTATAACAACAAATGTATTTTGGGAGAGCTGTAAAAAGGTTAAATAAGCTTGAGTTTTCAATAAAGAGTAGAATGCAATTACTTACTTACTTACACAATCATACGTCAGTCTCACACTAATTGAAAAGAGTCAATCAATGAAAAGGACAAACCTATTTGGGGAAAATTTAATAAAAGAATGAGGTAAGACACCCAAAGTCTAAAGATTTTAGTAAACTACTAAAAAGACGGCATCATATAATGTGACAGTTCTTACCTTTCTACAAAAACCCTCTGTGCATTTCACAAAGCAAAATCTTTATTCGGATTCACATGTGCACAAACTTTGGCTTCTAATTTCAAGAAATGCAGACCTCAGGACATTTATTCTTGGGCCCCCTTAAGAATCGCAGGAGTGGCCAGGTGTGCTGGTTCACACCTCTAATTCTAGCACGCTGGGAGGCTGAGGCAGGTGGACTGCTTGAGCTCAGAGTTTGAGACCAGCCTGAGCAAAAGTGAGACCCTGTCTCTACTACAAATAGAAAAACTGAGACAAGAGGATCACTTGAGCCTGAGTTGGAGGTTGCTGTGAGCTATGACATCATGGCACTCTATCCACGGTGACAGCTTGAGACTCTGTCTCAAAAAAATAAAAATAAATAAAAAAGAATCGCTGGAGTGGAGGACAGTCTCCTATGAGAGCTGGCTTCTCTCTCTGGCCTTGCTACCTTGTTGTCCTAATCCAATCAAGAAGCCGCTCTGGATCTCAGTTTCATTTGTTTTTTTTTTTTTTGTTTTTTTTTTTTTGAGACAGAGCCTAAAGCTGTCACACTGGATAGAGTGCTGTGGCATCACAGCAACCTCCAATTCCTGGGCTCAAGCAAGTCTCTTGCCTCTGCCTTCCAAGTAGCTGAGACTACAGGCGCCTGCCACAATGCCCAGCCATTTTTTGGTTGTAGCCGTCATTGTTGTTTGGCGGGCCCACGCTGGATTCGAACCCGCCAGCTCAGGTGTACATGGCTGGCGCCTTAGCCTGTTGAGCCACAGGCGCCAAGCCTCAGTTTCATTTGTTAAAGATGATCTTTCCTTTTTAAGGCTGAATAATATCCCATTTTGTATGCGATTTATGTTTGTGTGTGATTTAAGACAGCCAACTATTTGGACTTTATGGACACCCTGTATGCATACGCCACATTTTGTTTAATCATTTATCTGATAAAGGGCACTTAGGTTGTTTCCACATTTTAACTACATGTAATTTTTAATTGGCAAATAATAACTGTATATAGTTATGGGGTAAAATGTGAAGTTTTGATACACATACATATACATATATATCCTGAAAGAGTAACATTTTTATCACCTCACCTACTTAATTTGTGGTAAGAATGTTTAAAATACACTGTCTTACCAATTTTGAAACACACATTACTCTGACACGTGATCCAACACGAATGGACCCCGAGGACATTCTGCTATGTGAAAGCAGTCACATAAGAACACGGCACGGCTCCACTTACACACAGACACGGAGGAACACGGCACGGCTCCACTTACACACAGACACGGAGGAACACGGCACGGCTCCACTTACACACAGTCACGGAGGAACACGGCACGGCTCCACTTACACACAGACACGGAGGAACACAGCATGGCTCCACTTACACACAGACACGGAGGAACACGGCATGGCTCCACTTACACACAGTCATGGAGGAACACGGCACGGCTCCACTTACACACAGACACGGAAGAACACGGCACGGCTCCACTTACACACAGTCACGGAGGAACACGGCACGGCTCCACTTACACACAGACACGGAGGAACACGGCACGGCTCCACTTACACACATACATCTATAGTTCCTACAATGGGCAAATTCTTAGAGGCAGAAAGAAGAACAGCAGTTACCAGGGGCTGTGGGAAAGGGAGTGAATGGGAAGTTAGTACTTTATGGGTACAGAGTTACTGTCCGGAGTGATGAAAAAGTTCTGGTAATGAACAGTGCTGAGGATTATGTAATACTGCAAATGTACTTAATGCCACTTAAGCACACTGAATTATATTTATATACATTCACAGTACACTTACACTTAATTGTATACCTAAAAATAGTTAAAATACTTAAGTTTTATGTTATGTATATCTTTCTGAGAGAAAACAAAAACCACCCAATGATCTTTCCTGACCCTGTAACAGTTGAAATTCTAGCAAAGTTTACTAGCATCACAGTTTAAGACTGAGGGATTTAGTAAGATCACCTTCTTACTATTCTTTAATTGCTAACTATGACTCAGCACCTTTTCTGGGCTTTAGAACAGAACAGCCTAGAAGAATTCAAGTTAAGGGCCAGATCGGCAGCAAGGAGATATTCTCCCAGCAGAATCCTGTATTGGGAGATTTCTCAAGTCAGTTTTCCTTTAACCAATCTCCCTTCCCAAGGAGATAAGTAACTTTCCCACATGCAGAAGAGGTAGTACTTTAAAGCAAGAAAAACAAAGGAAGAAAAACTTCTCCAAGAACTAGTTTCCTTGCAGCTGTGCCGCAATAAGTCTTGTGACACTGCTCCAAGCATATAATGAAGCTGTTGTAGTCACTTTAATTTGGGGATGGCAATCCTTAACCAACTCTGCTTCCCAGCAGAAACTGAGCTATGAAATCAAATTCAGAAGAACTGCAATTAAACTTTACAACAGCTATACTAAGATTATTCTTTCAACTTCTCAGATGTGGCTTCTCTTCCTGAGGCTAACAGCAGAATGAATTCAATTGCTGGCCAGATGGAACATATGTGGAATACTGTCACAGGAGAGCTCAGGTATCCAAAGCTCATTTGAGATGAAGGGTGCCCCTCCTGCCACCATATTATCTGCAGCTCTCATCAGAAAGCTTTCTGCATGAAACTGCTGTCTGACCTAATGGGGACAGGCAAGTGAAGCAAGAAAAAATTGTTTCTGGGGGCAGTGCCTGGGGCTCAGTGAGTAGGGCGCCGGGCCCATATGCCGGAGGTGGTGGGTTCAGACCCAGCCCTGGCCAAAAACTGCTAAAAAAAAAAAAAAAGAAAAAACTGTTTCTGAAACTGCAAGCAGCATTACATTCTGAGATCTCTTCTTGATCCTTCCAGATTATCCTGCACATACACAGTAAAATGGTGAAATATAAAATGCAACTAAATTAAATATGGCATAAGCAAAACATCTAGGAATTTGAGAATATCAACTCAATTTGTAAGGTTCCCTCAACTACTTAAAGAGCATAGATCCAGGTTGGGCACGGTGGCTCACACCTATAATCCCAGCATGCTGGGAGGCAGAGGCAGGTGGACTGCCTGTGCTCAAGAGTTGAGAACAGCCTGGGCAAGAGTGAGACCCGGTCTCTATTTAAAAAAAAAGAAAAAAAAAAATTAGCCAGGCACTGTGGCAAGCACCTGTAGTCCCAGCTACTCAGGAGGCTGAGGCAATAGGGTGGTTTGAGTCCAAGAGTTTAAGATTGCTGTGAGCTATGACACCAGAGCACTCTAGCCTTGAACAATAGAGTGAGACTCTGTCTCCAAAAAACTAATGTCAATCCAATGGGATTTATTCTTGTTCAGATAATGTGGCAGAAAAGATAACCATAAAACCAATAAAAAAAATTAAACAAGAGAAACTATTCTTAAAGCTTCTAACTTTTATAAATATTCAATTAAAAACATTGGCTGCTCTAATACATTTATTTATTTATACAAGAAAAAAAATATATTTTGACTAGCAACCTTCCTCCAAAGGACTCTTTGAAGAGTTAGAACTTGCAACAATTGAACCCAGTAACAGACAGGATTTCCTACCGCGCATTTCCAGGACAACTCACAGGTGCTCTTTATTACTATTCATATGAAGAAACCACTGCTTTCAAATTTTATCCACAGAAATTACATTCAATCCAAAATTTAGCTGTCTGCCATATTTCTGTATGTAATTATAATAAGAAAGTAAGACTTGAAAGAGTTAATTAGAACCATTAGAGACACACTAGAAAAAAAATACATAGCATAGAAAAACTATTTCCTCTGCACTAAACTAGGACAAACAGTATACACTGGTATATACACTGCTACCCCCACAAGCAAGACTCATTCTGAGTTTTCAGTAAAATAAAAGAGCTAAGAAGCAGAGAAGGCGCAAGGAGGCAGAGGAGACAGAAAACAGTAGCATGACTCACATTTGTCTCTCCGACAAAGCAGCTTACCAAGCTCCAGAAGAAAGCAAGGTACTGAGTGGAGGTTTCAATTCTTGGCAAACTCACAGTGAGATGCCAAGTGGGCAGTACTACTGTGAAGTGGGGTGGGGCTGTGGGGAGGGAGGGGATCGGGAAGCAAGAGCACTCACTCGGTCAGAAGCTGGTGCAGCTTATGATAACCTCGCTCCAAGGCCAAGCTCACGGGCGTTGCCCCTTCCTGGTTGTGGATGCTGAGGGCTCCACGGCCACCTGGCTTCTGCAACAGGAACCACGTCAACCGCAGCAGTCCCAGCCTCACAGCAAAATGCATTAATGTCTCCCGAGGACCAGCATCTGTAAATGGGGTGGAAAATGAATGTTGAGTGAGGAGAGCATATAAACACAAACAGACAAAAAGAGTTGGGTAAATACCTCTGCCTCCAAGTGCTAAGATCCTGAACTTAAGCTACAATGAACAGTGTGAACGAGTCTATCACAGAATCAGGTAAAATTAGCCCTCAAATAAAGACGGAACAAAGCTACAAAAAAGTAGAGAAAGCAAAATCTTCATTAGAAGATAATACCACAAAAAAAATCGAGCCATTCCTACATTGTGACAACATATAGTATTTGTTCAACCAGTTTCACAGACAGATGTATAAGGGTGACTCGTACACACGTTTTTTTTTTTCCTTTAAAGAAAAAAATAGAAGTGAATACAGCCTTACAACATGGGGACCCAAGGGAAATAGCTGTAAGGACTTAAAGAGTATAATTACTTTTTAAAAGAACACCCAGACAGGAGTTGGCACAACATAAAAACAGGTTTTGCTTGTTAAGTATACAGGTCTTTTTATTTCCCTACAGTAAGGGCAAATGGAATTGCTGGCACCACCAGCTTTTTCAGCTGTTTGTTTAATGAAAGAAATGCATCTTCAGGCATAGTAAGACTAACTCTAAGATAATGCATTAATAACTTCAGAAAGGAAACCATGTGCTCGAGCTTATTTCACTTGAAGTGAGGGTTTCTTCTGGGTATAGTGAGTCATGCTCAAAGTGAAGGAATGAGGAAGGGCTCCGGGTTCAAACCTGGCATTTACCATTTGTCACCAGGCATGACTCATTCACTCTCTGAACCTCACTCACTTTCTTCATCCCTAGAGTAAGATACATCGCTCACTGAGAGCTACTATAACACAGGAGAGGTGGGTGACATGCGTGCATATTGAGCGGCTCCAGCGGGTACCCGGTAAGTGCCAGCTGCTCTCTTTCCCTGGTGCCTCCCAGTCTTCTTGGGCTTCAGTCACTTGGTAGGTTCACTAGCACTGCTCCATTTCTTCCTCAGCCCCCTGTGATGGCAGGAGCTGAGGCTACTGCAGGGCGATATATATGGCCATCCGTACACACAAGGCTGCACACATGAACTCCAGGGACCCAGGGGTTGTGCCTTCCTCCTTTCAGCTTAGCTAGTGTCTCTCATTCTTCACGGAATCCTGTGAGCCTCAACTTCTTCACTAAGTATTCTCAGGATTTCTTGGGCCACACTTTTCTCTTTACCCTGAAGTCCTTTGATACTTCTATATATAAATTTCGCAATAGGAATAAATGCATCTTTGAAGCTGTGATTTTTATGATGAACTGCACTGTTTCCTAATGTCACCTGTGTATTCATGTAGCATCCATATTCCCAAGGTAAATATCCTTGGAAGCACAACCTGTTTTTCACACCGTGTATTTTCCCTACAGAACTATATACGCTGATGAATTCAGGATTTATAGGGTGTTCAAGCAAAGGCATGTGGCTGGAAAGAAGTTGCTGTCCCAGAAGAAACAATTACATGTGCAGGTACAAATTTTAATAACACCTCTGAGCAGGTAGCAAGACCAAACAAAAGGACAAAAAGGACTGGGCACAGTGAGTCACAGCTATAAGCCTCGTACTCTGGAAGGGGCAAGTGGAGGATCACCTGAGCTCAGGAATTCGAGACCAGTCTGACCAAGGATGATGCCCCCATCTCTACTAAAAACAGAAAAAACAAGCCAGGTGGAATGATGCACACCTACAGTCTCAGCACCTGGGAGGTTAAGGCAACAGGACGGCTTGAGCCCGGGAGTCTGAGGCTGCACAGTGAGCTACAATCATGCCACTGTACTCCAGCCCAGGCAACAGAGCAAGATCCTGTCTCAAAAAAAAGACAGAAAGATCAAATATCACCAGCTAATGTGTCTTAGAACTGTTCTGACATCCTTATCAAAAACCAAAGAGCCATTGCGGCACTCAACAGGAAATATTTATTCTTTTAGAGGCTGGTTAATTCTGACATTACAGGTGACACTTCCTTAAAGCAGTTGTCTCTTTACCTTCCACCCCTTTCTGGTCCCTTATTTGCTGAGTCTGCTCAGTATGTGAGTAAAATGCTCAACGATCAAGGCCACGCACCTGTTCAGAAGCTGGCCCCTGACTCCTGCACTCTCTCCTCCCCTAGTCTCAGTATAAAGTCATAGCAGCAGGCACTACATGTGATGTGAGGTAGGCCCTTTCTGCAGACAACAAGAAAATACAGAATGAGGATCTACTAAGCACCACGTAGTTTACCTCAACTTTTTCGATTCTATCTTCATAATAACCCTGTATGGCAGTGGTTCTCAACCTTCCTAATGCCACAATGAATTTTCATTATTAAAAAGGGGTCGCGGCTGGCACTTGTGGCTCAGTGGGTAGGGCGTGGCCCCATATACCGAGGGTGGCAGGTTCAAACCCAGCCCCAGCCAAACTGCAACAACAACAAAAAAATGGCTGGGTGTTGTGGTGGGCGCCTGCAGTCCCAGTTACTCAGGAGGCTGAGGCAAGATAATTGCCTAAGTCCAGGAGATGGAGGTTGCTGTGAGCTATGGCACTCTACTGAGGGCAATAAAATGAGACTCCGTCTCTAAAAAAGAAGGAGGGGGTTATCACGACCCACAGGTTGAGAACTGAACCGCTGCTGTATAGTCTTATTATCCTCATTCTGCAAATGAAAACAAGTCCACAGAATTAATAACTTGCCCACATAGCCAGAATCATGATTTTAAAGCTGTGCTCTCAGAGGAGTCTAAAAAGATACCCTTTCCATGATTGCACTCTTTTTGAGAAAAAAAACAAAAAAAATCACTTGAGCAAGCAATTGTGGTTTAAAAAGCACCTTTTCATGCCCCCAACATTTTATTAAGTCTTTCAAATGTACACATAACTTGAAAGAATTATACAACAAATCACCAATATTTACCAATACACCCTGTAATTAATGTTTTTCTATATTTGCTTTATACAAACTATTCTTCTCTTTATTCATCCATCCACATTATTTTTATGCATTTCAAAATAAGCTGAAGACATTTCACCCCCCAAATACTTCAGCATGCATCCCATTCACTAGAGTTCAACATATGGTTATGATTTTAGGTAATATGTATACATAGTGCAATACGTCTAGTACGTGACTTTGTAAATTTTGACAAATGCATATTCCCATATAACCCAAACTTCTATCAACATATAGAACATTACCAACATCCAAAAAAATGTTTTTGTCCCTCTTCCCAGTTAATCCCCTCCTTGCTATCCCTAGAGTTAACCACTTATTCTGAACTTTTCATCATGGATTAATTTTGCCTGTTCTAGAACTTCAAATAAATGAAGTTACACAATTCATACACTCGTGCAAGACATCTTCTGTTCAGCGTGATGTCTGAGACCCACCCGCAGGGCTGCAATTGCTTTTTCCTGCTGAATGGAGGAAGGGGTCCACCACACGCATATACCCTACTTTTAGACATTTTCCTGTTCACCTCTCACCACTTCCATTTGATCTGCAGAGGTCATGTGAATGAGGTTTACAGAAGAGGCCAAGGTCCAAAGGGAGAAACAAATGAACATATAAATGTAGTTCCTTTTAGTCCATATTGTTTTGAGAGCTTACCCAACCTATCTTCCATCACTGCTTTTGTTCCTTTTATCTCAGTTTAAAAATTGCATAGCACTAATAATTTAGGGTCAACCTCTGTTCTCTCCTCTCTATCAAGTGTTTCCTCTCCTGATTCTGACATCTTCCTCTGCATTCTAAGAGTTATGCAAATTTGTTTTTTCAGATCATTAACTGCCTCTTCTACAATATCAGTTGGATCCTTTGCCCCAGTGTGAATTTAATTAAGCTTTGGGAATTTGGAAATCCTTGCATTATTTTCACCAATGCCCCTTCCATCTTTGCCTTCATGAGTTCTTTGCAGATGTGATTAAATCCCCTAAGCAGTTGATCTCACAAGGGAAGTTATCCTGGATGATCTGGGTAGGCCTTTAAAAGTGGAGCTTAGAGGGAGTAAGGGAGAGGAGGAAAATTACACATGTAGAGGAAAGCTCAACCTGCGCCTGGAGTTCCATCCTCTTGGGACCTTGCCTTCCTGGCTGAGAACTACAGCTTTGGCCCAAACTGACAGGCTAACCTTGCCAATGACCCTCCCTCCCCTTTCTGCACTATGAATTTTGGGCTTGCCTAGCCAGCCCCCACCACTGAATAAACCATTCCCTGTAACAAACCTTATATGTATTTCTCCTAGTGGGTCTGCCTTTCCACTTAAGCACTGACTGATGTGCTAATTAAGCCTATTTTTCTCCTTACTTCTTTCTCTAATTTCCCAACAGATCTGACTTCTATCTAGTAAAGAACAGATGGAAAATTTGTAGATTTCTTAAAAATCATACCCAAAATATTCCAACTAAATAAATTCCAATTTCCCCTTTTGTTTAGGTTGTAATGTTATTTCACAGGCCCTATTTTGTTGATTTTTCTGTTAACTGTACTTAATGGGAGATCTCTGCAGGCCTAACTTGTACCCACAGAGAAGCCAGGTACAACACGTCTTACATCCCACTTGCTACCTGCTTCTTCTGTACCTCCCACACACATTCCCTCAGCTCTGCAAAGAAGCGGTGTGCCTAGTGGGCATCCAACCACGATGAGCCTGCTAGAGGGCTGCAGCTTTTTCAAGCTGTTGGATTCTCTGACTAAATAAAATGCTCTAAGTTCTACAAATGGAACAATAATCAAGAACCATGTGTACTTTCTCACCCTAACAATCCACCCAGCAAGCCCTGCTCACAGGGCTCTTTGAATGTATGGGATTCCAAAATCACCATTCCTTCTTGCATTCTGGACTGCCTCTGAAATAAACCTGAAGTCTCACACCACGCGAGACTTACAGGGCACCCGGAAGGAAGCAAAACAGGCCAACGTGAGAAAACAGGCTTCTGGGAAAATGAGCTTGTAACTTTGTGACAAAACCAAGGTTTGAAAAGCAACAAAAACTTTTTGGTGCCAAAGTTCTGCCCCTACTAGGTACTGCCTGTCTTGGTGTCAACAGATGTTAATCTTCTGGCAAAAAACTTCCATTAGCAGTCTTTTCGTATTTTCTTTTTTAAGCAGGGATGATGGCTGGAAAAATACACAAATACTAGTGTAGCTAGTTTGCAGAAAGCTATCAAACATTCTGAAAGGCGTGTAGGAACTAAATCTCCAAACGACTGTGGCTGCGACTCTGCTAACGAGAGGTGCCCATTATTCAGGGAACGCAGGGGCTATTCTCATCGCAGTCTTCCCTCCACCTGTGATCCTCCTCGCCACCCAAGTTTCTCTTTGTGATTAGTTCTTTTCCCTTGGTCAGACAACGCTGCGCCTTCCCTGGTTCGCTTCTCCTTGCCTCCTCCAGAGCGGGCCTTCGGCGGGCCCACTTTCAGGTTCCCGAAAGTTAAACTGACTGCTGCTCTTCCAGGGTTTCCCAAGGAAAAGCCTTCCCCACTCACCATTCTTACTAAGCACCACAACAGTAAACAGCCAAGACCACTAAGTGGGAACTGGAAAACGTGCTCCTCATCAGGCTCCTCCATCCAGAGGGAGCCTTAAGGCAGAAGTGCAGCAAGAAAGGCAAAGGATAGAGGCTTCTCTATGTGAGTAGGGATTAGAGAACGCCTGAAAGAGCTAAAATGGACAAATGCAGTCTTGTTCATGTTTAAAGTGAGGATTACTTTAGCGAAAGGTAAAAGCAAAAGGAAGTCTGTGCTGCTTTGAAGAGCCCTGGACTGCTGTCCTGTTTTAGCCTCCAGAGCTGTGATTTTCAAGCAGTGTGCTATGGCTCAGTGGGGTGCCATGAGAGGACCTCAGGTGTGCCGCAAAAAAATTTTAAAGATCATTAATTAAATTATTATCGAAAGAAGTTCAAAGCACAGAAAGTATATTCCTTTTTACTGTTTTTTTTAATCAACATAATTTAAGTATGCTGTGGAAGTTTAACTACAGCTTCAAGTGTGCCAGGAAATAAAAAAGGATGAAAAACACTGCTCTAGAAGAACTCGTTCTCTTCCCTTGTTACAGCTCACCAATATTTTGTGTCTCCAAAAAGTTTCTGGGTATCGATCATGGTATATTCAAAACAAACAGCCTGCAAGCTGACACATTATCAGACAGACTACATTTTCCTCCACTTTACAGATGAAAAAATTCAATAATAGAAAGACTAAGTATCTTGCACAAACCTTTGCAATGAATCCAGGATATAAACAGTCTGGCTCCAATGTCTATGCTTTTACATTTGATAACAGCAAATTTAAACTAAGAGTTCTTAACTCCATATTGGTGCCTGAAGTTTGGAGACTATGAAATTTACTATATGTAAATGTTTCGAGGTAGACATATATAAACATTTTTTTCCTGAGGAGAAGTCTAATTTTAAAAGGAGTCATTGACCTGAAATAAGTTAAAAAGCACTGCATCTAAACAATTAAATAGTAGGAAGATTACCCATAAATCTTACATGACTCTTTTGTGCAAGTATTAGGCTAGAACATCCTAGCTTTCTAATGCAAGTAGTCCTATTAACACCATGGGGCCCTATTTACCTGTATTAACCCAGGCAATATGCTTACATTATACCTTTTTCATTTAAACACCTTTAAAAAACTATTTGATGTGCAACTCATTGATGTGAAGAGACTATTCCATTATATTCATCCCATTAAATTCCATGGCAAGCATGATAAATTCATTAACAGACACCCTTACCGTGTCTAGTGTTCCTAGATTTTCATTTAAACTGAAGAATGGGAACTGAACACTAAAAATCACATTTCACGATCCCAGATGACAACTTAAAAAGTTCCATCATGTCCCTTGCGCGCATTTCACCTCGAGAAGTTTAAAGCCAACATTTAATTTCTTTAAGTTATTTTAAACATTTGTACTGTAACATTCACTTCCTGGGGATGTACAATTCTATGAGTTTTAACACGTGCATAGCTGTCATCACTAACTAGATACAAACAACTCCAAAACCCCAAAGAATTCCCTCACAATACCCCTCATCAAGACCTTTCCTCTACTCCCAGTCCTTGCCTACTATTAATCTGTTTCTGTAATTTTGCCTTTCCAGAATATCACATAAATGGAGCCATATGGTATAAAGCCTTGGTAAACTGACTTCTTTTACAAAGCACAATGCATTTAAAAGGCATCTACGCTGTGCACATGTCAGTATTTTTTTATTGCTGAGTAGTATTCCACTGTAGGGATATATCAGTTTGTTTACATATTCACTCAATAAGAGAGATCTGGGTTATTTCCAGTTTGGGTGATGATAAATAATGCTACTATAGACATTTGTGCACAGACTTTTTAGTGAAATTTTCATTTCTCTAGGATTAATACCCAGAAGTGGGATTACTGGGTCATACATAAGTGTATGTTTAAACTCTGTAACAAACCGAAGTTTTCCAGAGTATCTATGGTGTTCTGCATTCCTACAAGCATCATGAGATGTTCTCCATGCTTGCACTTGGTATTTTTAAGCTTATCCATTCTAATAAATGTGTAATGGTATCTCAATGTGGTTTTAATTTGTATTTCCTTAAGTGCTCAAATTTGGTTTAGCTTTTGTTAGCACTGCATAAGCAATGTTGTGTAACAGAAACTTAAGGAGTATGTGGAAAGTACACAAAAATATTAAAACAAGGCAGCTAAGGCCTGGAGAGGGGGAGCAAGAGGCCCGAAGTTACAGAGCCTTGCTTTTTTTTAACAGTTCTTTTTAGTTATGGTAACAACTATTCAAGTCCTAGGCCTTCTTTAAGATGGCAAAATGAAACCATAAAAATAATGTAAGGCCCACAAATAACTAACAGAGTTCTATCTTGACAATGATTTGCAAAAGGCAACCAGAATAATCATTCCCACCTATATCAAAACAGAAATGGAAGGAACTAGAGGTATCAGGGCCCATCATTCGGTTCTTACACTCTAAAATATTCTGATCTCTAAATATTAGCAATGCAAAAGTTTCTTGGACACTATATTAATCCTGTTTTCCTTTTTTGGATATTATTAATAAGAAAAAGACAAAAGGACAAACGTTTCCTTCCTTAAGTTTACAGTTCACCTTTATTTCAGATTTTACCTGGACAGGACCACCATGGCAGTATCTGATAGTGTGGGAGAGCATTCTGATGCCTCATCACAGGCTTAACTGTGAAATGCAATGGGTTTAAAAGAATCAAAGCTGGCAAATACCTCTTCACCACTCTTCCATGGAAGAAAGAATAAACTCTTCTGCTGAGTCAGAGAGCAGGAACTGCACGTCCCCTCTGGGCATTTCTCCTCAGGATCTGCTCAACTGCAGAGAAGGTGACTTCTGGTCTGCCCACCCTACATAAACAGTAACCAAGCTGGGTGGACTCTCAAGGGCAGTCATACAACTGCCCAGCTCCTTCGATGATAGCACAGAAAGTACAAGCAGACCCTATGGTAGAATCTCAAACATTAGTCTTCAAATCCGATTTCATCAGTAATAAAGCAAATATTTTTTCTCTATCTGTAGGACTCCTAAATCTTTCTATTGGATTTGAGCTCAGGAGAAAAACAAGGTATTATTTAACAGGCCACAGGTGTATGTTACATTTCATTTGAAAATGTCTATATAGGCTCGGCGCCTGTGGCTCAATGGGCTAAGGCGCCAGCCACGTATACCTGAGCTGGTGGGTTTGAATCCAGCCTGGACCTGCCAAACAACAATGACAGCTGCAACCAAAAAATGGCCGGGCATTGTGGCGGGGGCCTGTAGTCCCAGCTACTTGGGAGGCAGAGGCAGGAGACTCGCTTGAGCCCAGGAATTAGAGGTTGCTGTGAGCTGAGATGCCACGGCACCCTATCCAGGGTGACAGCTTGAGGCTCTGTCTCAAAAAAAAAAAAAAAAAAAAGAAAATGTCTATATAATCGTGATATAAGTTATGTGAGAAAACCCTTGTCTGAATAAGAGAACATATTACAACATCAGTGTTTTTGGAAAGTGGAGTCCTTTCATCAATAAGCTCTTATCTAGAGGGCCAGTAAATAACCATCAGTATGAGTGAAACTACCTGGTTAAAAGAGTATGGGGTTTCTCAGAGCTCATTCGATTCTCATGCTCCCTCCACCCACTCCCCACCCTTTTCCTTTCTCCAGCTCCAGGACATCCCTAGAGAAACTAAAAACACATTGAAAACCTTACCTTGTCTTTGATAATTAAACACAGAGAAAGTTACTCTGCTACTCTTCATGAAGCATGGGCACTTTGGTGCTTGAAAGATTGAAACTAGCCTTGCAAAATGACCCCCGCCCAAGTGACTTTTTGTTCCCTGGGACTTTATCACTCAAACCTAACAACCTGACTTAACTACTTAACTAGCACTACCATTATCACCAGTGGCTGACACCTGATGACCCATCACTTCAATTCCCATACAACCTGACCCGTCTTCCACTATAAAAGCCCTTGCCGTTAGTCAATCAGGAGAGAGATTTGAGATCATTTTCCCCATTTTTTGCACTAAATTTCTTCCTTGCCAATCCTCATCACATTAATTGGCTCTTGTATGAGAAGAGATGGGACCTACACTGGACCCTTTCTTGGGCTTGGCAACAAAATCACACTTGAAATCCAGACCCACAGGAAGGTGATGTGCCACTTTCTGATTGAGTACTATGTAGGGTCATTTCATCCTAAGAACAGTTTTTGAAGTTCAATTGGAAAATAAGAAGAGATGCTATCAAAGCTATTTTGCTGCAGTAATTTTAAGATTCAGTCACTGAAGAAAACTTGAATATAAAGACCACAGAAATGCAGTTCCATTAAAAAACAGAAGTATCCCAAACTCAAGTATGTTTGTAGGACAAATAAATTCTCACCAGTCTCATCTGTTCCCAGCACATTCCACTCTGCTGGCAGCTTCAGGTGTCTGAATGCTAGTGCAACCTTCTCATCGAGGGAGTTCACGTCCCCAGACGGGGGTCCTGACCGGTCAAGAAAACGGGTGAAATTCAGAGCCTGCTGATTTCCAGCACTGGTTGCCAGGAATTGGGCTGCATCATACACTTCATCCTGGACAAAGTGGAAGTCTTCTTCGGCCACCACAAACACCGGAAGGCCCTCTTTGGAAGCACAGAGCTGCACCTTCACTGTCTCACAGCAGTCGTGACCTAAGGAAAACAGTAGGAGAGACCCCTTGCTGAAATTCAGGCCTCAGAAGTGAGGAGGAGGGGGCCGTTTAAGCTCTTTTTTCATGGTATAAAATTCTCTCCTCCTAAAAGAAATTTCTCCTTCCTCTGAGCTCTGATAGCATTTTTCCAACTTCTCAAAACTCCATTTTCAGCTTTTTAAATTATTTGCAAATATGAATTAGTTCCAGTAATGCCAGTGGTTGAGCCCAAGGAGGTTCACACTGGATTCGAACACACTGGAGAAAAACTAAGGAGCTGAAAGTAGCTGGGACATGCCCTTTTTCAGCTCATGGGAGCCAGCAAGCAAGCATGGGCCATCTATCTACCTTCACCCAGCTTATGGGGCAGGCAAACTGTCACAAGCAGCTTTCCCCCTTAGGAAGTCTGGCATTGGGGGTGGGGGGGGGGTGGCTATATCATGGGTCTTATATCACAGCTAGAGCAGTGGTTCCAAATCAAACCCTAATAACGATTAGGTACAATAACAGGACACCTGCCCCACTTAATCATCTTTACTCAGAACAATCTGGCACTTCCTGGCCTTCAGGAGAGAAAGCCTAATTGACCCATCTTCTCCACAGTTCCCTTAACAAGCACTTTTGTGTCACAGCTTTCTTCATGCCTTGTATCACAGTACTTGCCACTGAAAAGGCTCTGAATATCAACTATTATTCAATCTGAACAAATTAAAGAATGAAAACTCAAGGATCCCATACAGGCTAGCATACAATGGAAAATCTAATATGTCCTGAACTGAATTAGATCTGAAAATCTATCAGGGAGAAACATCACTAAACAAGTTATTTGGGAGAAATTGTACGGATTCACCGGCACTTGTTTTGTTATTGCCACAATACAACAGATCAAATGATGAAGCACCTTGAGAAAGTACAAAACTATTTTACTATTATTAGCAATTCAAGGCCTAAAACATAAATAATTTTTGCTCTCAGCTACACGATCTTTCTTGTCTCAGCCACTAATGGGGTAAGGACCTCAATGAAATCACCTGGTTTGCCTGTGGAGACTGCAACGCTGTGACTAGAAGCCCAGTTCAGGAAGAGTGAACCTGCCACGGACTCTGTGGGGGCCCACCTTGCAGATACCCACAGGCACCTCACAAGCTGTGACTTTAGGCACAACCTAAATACCACCCTAAAGAGCGCAGCTGGAGCCAAATTATCAAAATTTAACACCTATGTGTTTCTGTGGATGAGGCCTTCTTGGAGAATCAGACTTTTCCCTAGACTTCTGGCTTCACAGTACTTAGTATTTCCAATATGCAGAGTATACTCATCACAATACACTGTTTTGTTTTGTTTTTCAGCTTTCAAACACTGATCTCAACTAGCCAGAACTATGCTCCTACCATCATTGTCCTTCTTCCATAAAATAGCTTTCTGATGAGAAAAAAGAGCACTGAGTTGACGTTTTTGTTGCTTGCATTATGCCCCTCTGTGCCTGATAATTCGTGGCACCTGCATGCCCACCGCCCGCGTCTATACATGCAGAGGCTGCTTTCCACAGCTGGGTGGTCCTTGAGTTGGAGTTTCCATACCATGAAGGCCAAATAGAGGTTTCAGACTCAAAACAAACTAAGCTTTCTGCTATCTTTGAAAGAAAAAAACAATGATTTTTTTCCCCCATGTAAATCAGAATATTAAGTTGATTTTTCCACATAGTTTTTTCCTAGAGGCCTCCTTAAGTCTTTTACTGTTGAGAAATCTCTCATTGCTGTGTAATTCCAGAGTGGTTATGAGCATTTACTTACCAAGTACCTATTACATGCCAAGCACTTGACATGCCATTTTCTTTTCAAAACAATTTTATAAGGAATGTACTGTCCTCACTTTATAGATGAGAAAACTGAGGCTTAAGCAAGTCAAGTAACTTTCCCAAGGTTACACAAACATTAAAATCAGAATATGTTATTCAAATTCCAGGCTGATGCCAAAGAGCATGGCCTATTACATCATGATGCAAGGATTTTGTACCACATTGCCTATAAACAGAGGAAGAAGGATAACAGCTAAGCCCCAGGCTAAAACAGGCCTACCATTTAGATTTGACAGGTCAGGATGGCTGTTAAGCAAGATTAACAGGTCCACAGACATAACTCATGAGACAGTCCACTACCTTCCAAACAAATTCTTTCTAAGAAGGCAATAGTAAGTTGAAGCATCCTCTGCCTAGTCTGTGTGTGTATATATGTGTGTGCGTGCACACATGCGCACAAGTATGTTTTTTACAAGTCAATATATATGTGAAATTTATATATTTAACATATGAAAGAGTAGGGGGGAAAACCTTAGTCTTTCTCTGAAGGGCAGCGGCCTAATTATACAGACATCAATGTTAGATAAAACAAGCCAACTGTTTCAGGTAGTAGGGTTTGGGTATTTTTCTGACAGAAAGTAAATATTTCTTTAAAAACATTCTATAACACCTTACTAAGTTTTGTTCAACAACTAACAGGTGGACATCCACCAAGTCCAGGCACTGTGACCAGAAGGTGAAGATGAATAAATCTTCCAGCCAGTTACAGTTCACAAGAGAGAATCCAACAAGCTACAGTGAACTGCAACAGGAGTGAAAACGTGGCAGGTACCATAAGAAACATAAACAGTGCCTCTGGGGATGCAGCAGGGGCAACCGTGTTATTTTAGAGGTGCCCACAGATAACCTTGCTCCTCTGGGTCTCGGCTTCTTCCCTTACTTGAGGGAACAGGCTCTACAGCCTCTGAGGTTTCTCCAGCTTTACAGCTGCCTGTGGATATAACCAGGCAGAAGGCAGGTAGGAAGGGAGGGAAGAATGGGAGAAGACTTTAGGAATAAGAAACAGCTTTAAAAAAACAAAACAGAAAACAATGGTCAATGTTCTGAGAAGATAGGCTATGTTTAGATGTCCAGGGATAAAAGAGATCTGGGTTGTTTGTGTACTTATCAGCTGTATGGCCTAAGGCAAATAATCTCCCTAGCACTTTCAAATCCAGAAGGTCTCCTTGTCCTTAAGTGAAGAACTTTAATCTCCTCCCAAATTCTTTGATGCCATAACCCAAAAGAATACACAGCCTTACTTCATTGCCAAATAAAACAGATGGATGGATGGACAGACGGACCAGAGGAACTGCTTTAAAGAAAAAATATTGTAGCTGATGAATCTAACTAATATATAGCACCGTCCCATTTATTTGAAATTAACTTAATTTAATTCCAGACAGTCCTTTGAGGGCAACAGGGAAAAAATGTCAAGAAAGACTAAAATCACTAATTTCAAAATTAATCAATGTTAAAAATTTGGGATCCAAATTGAATTTTGCCTTCAAAACTTAAAACTTGCTGTGCCTAAGAGATACTGCACTAACCTAAAATAATAATAATCCCCTGCTCCACCCACCTAAACAGTCCTTATTCTTTCTTACCAGCCTCTTTCCCCAAACCTGTGCAAAGATGAGAAGCCTAAAAACTTAAGTCAGAAAAGGAGTCACAATGCTGTTAAAAGCAAACCTCATCCCCTCTTTATAAAATCACCTTCTGCATGTACACGCACTACACAGAGCCTTGGACAAGCAATGCTATCGTATTCAACACCGTACACTACAGCTGGGATTGCTAGAATGACTGCTATCTGGTCAGGATAGGGTGGGGACAAACGAAGGGGAGAGAAGAAGGGCTTTGTGTGTGTTGTACTTGGCAGCACAAGTATGCTTATCTTTCTCTGCTGCTTTAGTGGAAGAATTTGTTAGAGTGAATGGATGGTTGGTGAGCTACTGCCAACTCTACTTCTGTTATGACTAAAATGAAACTGTATTAGAGGGATACAACTACAACAGGGACTTTACCTAACAAATGCAAACATCATAACCTAATCAGCTATATCCTCATATTAATCTGAAATTAAAAATTAATTTAAAAAAAGAAACCATGTATTACAGAAAGTAGAATGTCAGAGAAGACCATGAAATCGACATACAGGAGAAGCTAATTGTTAGCTCAGTATTTTCCCTTCAGACTCACAATCTAAAGGAGAAACTATTCAGGGTTTCCTGAATCAGTCGCCCAAGCAAGTTTAACTAGCAAAGTGGAAGAGTTACTCCTCATCAAGAGCAAAGCAGGCTGGCTACAGCGGCTCACATCTAAGCACTTGGGGAAGCTGAAGAGGGAAGACTGCTTGAGCCTACGAATTTGAGAGACCAGACTGAGCAATACAGGGAGACCCCCATCTCTACAAACAATAAAAGGAAAAATCTGGTGACCGTGGTGGCACACACTTGTAGTCCTAGCTACAGAAGGTTGAGGCAGGAGAATCGCTTCAGCACAGGAGCTCCAAGCTATACTTCCAAGCCTGGGAGACTGAGTGAGACCCTATCTCTTACCAAACCAAAAAAAAGAAAAAATTACTTGTTAAACTGTATAGAAATCAATCACACAGAACTGGTGGTGAACTACTGTCTCACATTATGTCTTCTAGTAGACTCAAGTGGCTCTCAAAATTATTTTTTAATTCCTTTAGATAAAACATCTAGTAAGAAAGTCAGCAATTTTTAAAAACCAAAGGGACCAGGTTATATAATATGGACCTAGCACTAAAACTAAAATTGCTGCATGGATGTACTCAAGACCCCTTACTACCATAAGTAGCTCTAAAAACATGACTATTTGCAGGGAGCCATTAGTCTCATAACTGCCCTAGTACATAAGAATGCAGGATTATTAATGTCCACAATTAACTACAAAGACATGGGAATGGGAAACCAGATCCAATTTGATATAATATCCACAATTTAACTTTATGCATGAAAACAGAAACCACAGCAGGAAAAAAAGCAAAATTTCCAACTAGTTTCATGGTGTTTTTCTTTCCACTTAATTTCTTGGTAACCAGCATAGAAAATAAAAATCCCAATCTTTTTTTAAAAAGGGAAGTTCTGAAAAATTTACTGAACTTCTGAAGAAAGCTACCCAAGAAGATTTACAGAGAGAGAAACTATTTCAGAAATGTGACTAAACTTTAACTCCATCTTTTAAATTGCCTCTGAACTTATCACATTATCAGGTCCAGTTCATTCACAATAGAAATAAAAAATAAATTATGGGAGGAGAGAGAGATGCTCCTAGCTGAGTAGACATTAAGGGGTCCTCAAGTATGCTGGCAATTAGCTGTAGAGTCAGGAAATACCAGGCTTGAACCACAGCTCCATGCAGACAGATTTGGTTTTCCTAAGAAAAAGTCATTCAACTGGCTCAGCGCCTGTGGCTCAACGAGCTAAGGCGTCAGCCATGTACACCTGAGCTGGCGGGTTCGAATCCAGCCCGGGCCCGCCAAACAGCAATGCCAGCTGCAACCAAAAAATGGCTGGGCGTTGTGGCGGGCGTCCGTGGTCCCAGCTACTTGGGAGGCGGAGGCAAGAGACGCGCTTGAGCCCAGGAATTGGAGGTTGCTGTGAGCTGTGATGCCATAGGACTCTATCCAGGGTGACAGCTTGAGGCTCTGTCTCAAAAAAAAAAAAAAAAAAAAAAAAGTCATTCAACCTTGAAGCCTGTTTCCTTATGCACAAAAAGAGAATACCACCAACCTGGTAAAAACGTTAGAGATGGCTGTGCATATGGCACTTGGCATGAAATGGACATCTAAAACTGATAGTTATTTTTAGTAGCTATTATGATGGACATGTTGGCCAGGTACAGTGGCTCACACCTGTAATACCAGCCTTTGGGAGGCCAAGGCAAGAGAATCGGTTGAAGCCTGAAGTTTAATACCAGCCTAGGCAACATAACAAGACCCTGACTCTACAAAAAATGAACTGTACACTCCTATAGTCCCAGGAGAATCACCTGAGCCCAGGAGTTCAAGGATGCTATGAGCTGTGACTGCACTACTGCACTCCAGCCTAGACAACAGGACAAGACTCTGTCTCAAACAAACAAACAAAAACACCTCCTGTTCAGGTAAATCAAGGAAAACAGATCTCTTTAGTACTCTAAAAATAGGTTCTCCAGCAAGGCCCAATAAAGCTTCTGAGCTAAATGCTGTCTTGGGCATTGCAGAACGGAAAAAATAAAGGGCAAGGTAAAAAATAACACAAAAACACAGAGAGTACCTAGGTGAGAAACAAAAATTTAACTGTTAAAGGTCCTCTTAAAATCATCTAACCCACACCCTTTTAGCTCACAGGTCAGGAGGTATGTGTTCACAGGTTGGAAGAGCTTTCCTACAGCTCCTTATCTCTACACGGAGCACCCACACCATGGAAACGAAATATTGCTACAGACAAACAAAACTGCTGAAGCATGATCCAAGAATTACTTCATTTCCTATTAAGCCAAAAGTGGAACACATCCCATCTGGGCCTTCCCCTTTGAGGGTGAAACAATTGGGACTTTGTCTCATTGACTATCCAAAATGGAACCCTAAAAGTGCTTGCTGGGCTGGCCAAGGCCAGTCTCATACAGATTTCATCTTATAAGAGAAAGAATGATAGAAAACATCAAAATAAAATCTCAGCCAGGCGTGGTGGCTCACACCTGTAATCCTAGAACTCTAGGAGGCCGAGGCAGGTGGACTGCCCGAGCTCAGGAGTTCAAGACCAGCCTGAGCAAGAGGGAGACCCTATCTCTAAAAATAGCCAGGTGTTGGGGTGAGTGCCTGTAGTCCCAGCTACTTGGGAGACTAAGGCAAGAAGGTGGCTTGAATCCAAGAGTTTGAGGATGCTGCGAGCTATAAGGCCAGGGCATTCTACCGAGGGTGACAAAGTGAGACTCTGTCTCTCATAAATAAATAAATAAATAAATAAATAAATAAATAAATAAATAAAATCTCCACTACTTCAGTTTGGTGTTTAAGTATTTAAGAACTTGGTATCTTTACTTTCTTTTTCATGTGGCTATAATACGATTAAAGGAAACTTGGAAATTACACTCTAATAGGAGACAGTATTATATGTATGCACTGCTTCTTTTTGGTTATCTAGTAGTATAAGTGCAAATTTGGTGCAAATGCAAAATGCCTCTATACATATATGGGTATTTAAGCAGAGGGGGAAAAACAGTAGGCATAGAAATTTTATTAATATCATGTACATTTTGGAGGAGGAAGGAGCTAACTAATGCTAAAAATTTGTTCTACTATAATTCCAGCCTGTATCTATAAGGCAATGTTTCTCAACCTTTTTTTGCATTATCATCTCCCCCAAATAAGACATTATTCTCTATTCATCCTTACCTTTTAAATTTTTAATACCATAGATATACCACATGCTGCGTGTCTATCTGTTCTTTATATATACAGAGTAAGTTTTGTTTTTACTCCCCAAAAGCCAATTTTTACCACCCAGGGAGGCTATCACTCCTGTTACATTGTATACCCTAAGATTCCAGTGCTATTTTCATAGTTCAAGGTGATGAGATATATAATTTCTTCATAACATTACAAGTAGGAAGGTAGACAACAGACTTTTTTCCACTTCAACTCATTCTCAATTTCTTTTTCTGGTATGTCCACTATAGATACTAACTAGCTTTGGGACAGTAATTTCAGAATATAAAATCAAATCTCTCTAGAAACAGCCTTACAGTAGGGATATTTCTCTCTCTCTTTTTTTTTTTCTTTTTTTTTGCAGTTTTTGGCAGGGGCCAGGTTTGAACCCGCCACCTCCGGTATATGGGGCCGGCACCCTACTCCTTGAGCCACAGGTGCCGCCCAGTAGGGATATTTCTGAATAGGGAAACTTAGAAATGTACAATAAAAAAATAATTACTTTGGTAAAAAGGATCAGAATTCCCTGATTAACCCAGTTAAAAGTTTACAACTTTTTCTTTTTAAATATAGGGTCCTCTTCTGTCACCCTGGTGGACAGACGGCATATCACAGATCACTTTGACCTCAAACTCCTGGATTCAAGTGATCCTCCTGCCTCAGCTCCCGCGTCACTGAGCCTACAGCTGTGTGTGCACCACCAGGCCCAGCTAATTTTTCTATTTTTTTGGAGAGACAGGGTCTTACTCTTGCTCAGGTTGGTCCTAAACTCCTGGCCTTGACCTTCCCAAGTGTTAGGATTAAAGGCGTGAGCCACCACACCTCGCCTTACAACTTCTTTTCAAATGTGCTATTCAGTTGGGTCATCTTTGGACATCTGCTGCTAGAAAGAGTCTGGAATCACAAGAAATCAAAGACACATCATGCTATAATTATAGGACCGTTTGTTGAGATCTGGGCTGCAAGTTTTCATTAAACCCAAAAGTACTTCTGATAACAGAAATGTCCTTTTTTCTTTTCTTTTAAATGACAAACCTACTTTATGTAGTACTTTCCCTTTTGAGTGACAAAAGAAAAACACAAAAGAGCTGAGTCAAATTTTAGGTCTATGAAGGTTTGTAGTTTTCCTATTAAACTAGAACGCTTGCTGTGAGTTCTAAAAATAAATCATAGACATCCTGAAAAAAAAGATTTCATTTTATGAAAGATTCTACACCAAAGCCTTTCACAAAAATAGTGTGCAAAAACCACTAAATATCCTGTTCCATTTTTCATTCTGTAATTATTGTTCACTTGGTCTAAATTCACACTTCCATTAATCAAAGTGAACACCATAAAATAGTACTCTGTGGTCTCACCCCAAGAATTTTGCTCAAATTTCTTTACACTACTTGCCAATCTTACATAGGTCTCGAAAAAATAACTGCAGCTTCATTTCCAGAGGAAAATCATCGGTTAATTAAAATGAGATTTAGAATCAGATTTGTCTTCTGTGAAGAGACAAAAGCAACACTTTTCATTATTTGAGATATTTCCATTTTGAGCAATGCCTCAAAGCAAATTATATTCTTTTTTTTTTTTTTTTTTTTTGAGACAGAGCCTCAAGCTGTCACCCTGGATAGAGTGCCGTGGCATCACAGCTCACAGCAACCTCCAGTTCCTGGGCTCAAGCGAGTCTCCTGCCTCCGCCTCCCAAGTAGCTGGGACCACAGGCACCCGCCGCAATGCCCGGCCATTTTTTGGCTACAGCCATCATTGTTGTTTGGTGGGTCCGGGCTGGATTCGAACCCACCAGCTCAGGTGTACGTGGCTGGCACCTTAGCCCGTTGAGCCACAGGCGCCGAGCCGCAAATTATATTCTTGAACTTGTCACTTCATAGGTATGCTGAAAGTGATATTTTGTCATAATTGTCATAAAACTTGCTGGTCTGTCACAAAGATGAATTTATTTTCAAAAGACAGAAGGTTCTTTTCAGTTTTGAAAATATTTTTATCAGGCTCAGCACCTGTAGCTCAACAGGCTAAGGCGCCAGCCACGTACACCTGAGCTGGTCAGTTCGAATCCAGCCCGGGCCCACCAAACAACAATGACGGCTGCAACCAAAAAATGGCCGGGCGTTGTGGCAGGCGCCTGTAGTCCCAGCTACTTGGGAGGCGGAGGCAAGAGACTCGCTCGAGCCCAGGAATTGGAGGTTGCTGTGAGCTGTGATGCCACGGCACTCTCTCCAGAGTGATAGCTTGAGGCTCTGTCTCAAAAAAAAAAAAGGAAGAAAATATTTTTATCAAAAATTACTAATATAAGTAACATGCTTGCTGTAAAGCATTCAAACAATTCAAATGCAGATTAAGTAGAAATCCTAAGTCTTTACCTACCTGTTCCCTAGGATATTATTACTTATTCTTAACACACTTTATTAAAAAAAGAGAAAGAGAATCTTATCCTATGTACAGTGACTAGGATAGGATAGGATAGGATTTTATCCTGTCCTATCTTCCTTCAATGGTAGGAAGGCAAGAAAACATCACTTTAAAAAGCCTTTACAATGCCTTTATAATTATACACACATAAGCTTCAACGTAAGATTATTAGAAAACATGCAAAAAAGATGAGAAAATTTAAAAATGGAGATGTGACTACAATTTCAATATCTGAAGGCAAAGGGGAGTTTCAAGAGATAAATTTAGAAATGTCTCACTGTCTATCTTGGAGGAAATATTTATTGGATAAAAGGTTACAGACTAAAATCAAGAAGTAGCTGCCTTTTGAAGGTCAATCAATCATCTAGTTTTAGTAAAACCTAATATATTACAAAATATTGACAGTGAAACATACAGACAACGCAATGGAAAATCAGAGCCAGCAATCTGGGATGAAACATGACATTAAAACCAAGAACAAGGCACAAAGCGCTTTTTCTTCTCTTAGAGTGAATAGAAATTGGACGAGCAAATCCCACGTGTAGGCCAAAAGAGTGAACACATCCCTATGGCAGCAGCTGCTGCAAAAAGATCGTGCACATTTCTCCACTAAATGGACTGCACGGGGCATGTACAGACTTTCCATGAAGAATCTTGCCTAGTCTGACACTGCCTTCAGCAGACAGGAAATCTGAAGCTATCAATACGGCTAACTGACACAGAGAATTCATCAAAGGTAGCTCTGAAAAAAGAACAGTTTCTTCTGATGCAAGCTAAGAATGCAACTCAAAAGCCAAAGACCTCTTTCGCATTTCTCAAAAAAGGGGGGGGTTGTGTGTAGGTGTGTGTAGCTCACACATGCATCTTTAGAGAACAGCAGCTTCTGAGAACCAGGGTGACAGGGGTTCCGAGAAGCAGCCTTCTGAGCAAACATATGCCAGTGAACAAAACTAAGGACAATCCTTGCTCTTAAGGAGCTGACACTTTTGCCAGGGCAGACAGAAAATATGTAAGACAAATGAGTAAAATATATAATATGTTAGAAGTTGAAAAGTGCACTGGAGAAAAATAAAGCAGGGACAGGGGATAGGCAATGCTGAGGGGCAGCTGTGTATTTTTAGAAAAGGCATCACTGAGAAGGTGATATCCCAGTAAGGACCTGAAGGATTGGAAGGCATAGGTCGAAGAAGCCCAAGAAAACAGCAGTTTATTTATTTACTTTTTTTTTTTTTGGAAACACAGTCTCATTCTGTCACTCTAGGTAGAGTGCCGTGGCATCATCAGAGTTCACAGCAATCTCAAACTCTTTTTTTTGAGACAGAGCCTCAAGCTGTCACCCTGGATAGAGTGCTGTGACATCACAGCTCACAGCAACCTCCAATTCCTGAGCTCGAGCGAGTCTCCTGCCTCCACCTCCCAAGTAGCTGGGACTACAGGCGCCCACCACAGCGCCCGGCCATTTTTTGGTTGTAGCCGTCGTTGTTTGGCGGGCCCGGGCTGGATTCAAACCCGCCAGCTCAGGTGTACGTGGCTGGCGCCTTAGCCGGTTGAGCCACAGGCACCGAGCCAGCAATCTCAAACTCTTGAGCTCAACTGATCCTCCTGCCTCAGCCTCCAGAGTAGTGGGGACTACAAGTGTACACCATGACGCCTGGCTAGCTTTTCTGTTTTTAGCAGAGAAACACAGTCTCGCTCTTGTTCAGGAGGATCTTGAACTGTAGCAATCCACCAACCTCAGCCTCCCAGCATGCCCCCATGTCCAGCCTTTAAAGCAGTTTAATTCTAAGCTAAAATGTTAACTGTATGATACAAAGAAATTCAAAACTAAGTTCACTCCCCCGCAAAATACCTCTGTCTCTATCCCTCCCCAGCTAATGACTAAACTAATCTACATGACAGTAATGAAAAAGACAAGTAAACAGAAAACTTTCATATACAATGATTACAGCAATCGGTCTGCTCAGGAATCTCTCGCTTAGTTCACAGAACTTCTAATACACCAACCAGGACATCGCTGGGACCCATCATATGTATCGAAGGCCCATATGTGTTGCCTTGCTCTTCATTTGGCCTTCTGCGTGTATAAGAAGGTCTTTCAAAGACTCTAATCCATTTGTCACCTCTGCTATAATGAGGTACCTCCTACCAGCTACCTGAGTAAATTTGGGTGGGTGCCAGAATATTCAGGCCCATGGGATGGGGACAAGTTGTCAGGTCCCGTAAGGATGGGCCATAGGTGAGAAGAACACTGATTAGAAGAAAATGAAGGAGAAGGCAGGTACTAGGATCCAGGCCACAAGAAAATGATTTGCTGAGGATTCACAAGAAATGACTGCTGAGGATTCAGACCAAATGAGAAGAAAGCAGAGTACAGTACCCATTCTGGTTGGCCAGATTTGGCAGGGCAAGGGAACTCACAGTCACTGAGCACAAACGGATATCCAGAGAGGAGTGTGGTTGGAAAAGAATTCAGACATAAGGAGGTATCAGAACCAAAGGCAAGGGAAGAAATGGGAACGAGAGCTCCAAAAGTTAGGCCAAAGACATCACACAGGATCTGGTCCAAACCCAGAGCTCCAAGCTATCCTACAGGTACAGTGGGCTCTTGACTCCAAGGACAGTAACTGCCTGCTGTCCACTCTAATGTAAGGACCTTGCCAGTGCAGGTGTAGAGCCTCCAGGCCCATTCCTCTCCACTGAGAGACCGGACTTTTCTGGGGTTTGTGACTGACGATCCAGGGCTACATCCTTGTCATATCTGCCTTTTATCCTCACTTGTATTTTCCCGGAAACTAATTATAAGCTCTCTTTAGATACTTATGCACATATATACACACATACATACACCTCCCCTCCAGTTTTAATCCTGAAGTGTTCCTAATTCAGGAAGAAGTAAGTTTATAAAAATTACTCCCTCTCCTTTCCTAATAAGAGCCCAGTCAGGGGCTGACCAATCACACCTAGTTAAGGAGCTGCTTCTCCCATTAACAACTATGGGTATTGCAAGAGTGATACTGGATGGCACCTGCTGGAAAGCAGATCTTAAGTTACTGATAAGCCTTTCTGATAGGACAGACGTCACAGGAAACAGAAGGACTCAAGCTTTAAGTGACAAAGAAGAATATCTAATATTCTTCAGAAAAGAAATCAGTATCTATACTGACTGCTATCTCGTATTTCCTCCCCCTAAAAATGTAGAGAGAATATTCCTACAGACTATCTGGAATCTTAAAATCCTATAATTTTCAAAATCATTTTTGCCAAGTTAGATAATTAAATCTTCCAAATGTCACAACTGCAGCCCTTAAATGAGGTATACCGTATAGAATTTAGCATACATAAAGTTAACATACGTAGACTCGCACAAAACAAAACTGGCTCTATGATCTAACACCAGCAAGATCAGATATTCAAATACTTCATAAATAATAACCTTTACACCACTTATGCCAACAAAGTGGAATCAGTGTCATATAAAACTGCTGGTTTAAAAAGTTTCAAAGCAGTGGTTCTCAACCTGTGGTGTCGTGACTCACAGGAACCATATTAAAGGGTCGCAGCATTAGAAAGGTTGAGAACCACTGCTCTAAAGGAAAACAGTTAAACTGTCGACACTTTTAGGGATTCCCTCATTCCCTCTAAATGTGCCTTCTTGAATTCTGATGAACATCGGTCCGTTGTTAACTTTGAAACAAGGTCAATTAAGGAAAGAAGCTTATCTCCAAATACAAATCAATATACCTTAAGATGCTGAGACAGGCCAAGACATTATTGTTATTTTATTGGCTATTTCTGGTCAAAGTAGCAAAGACTTAATGACTTTATAAGAATTCTTAATAAAAATAAATATTTTCCTTTTAATTCTGTTAAACTTATACATGCAATAGTGATTAAGCATTCATTCCATTATGAACCTGACTTGGGGAAAATCTGGCTTCATGAAAGATTTTATAAGCTTTTTTTAATCAGATACTGAGGAATATGTTATCAACTGTGTTTTATACCTTTTGGTTTTGCCACCATGAAATTTAGAACATATTTGTTAAAGTGGAACTTTAACAACCATGTGAGAACGTTTTTTCCCTTTTCTTTGAGACACAGTCTCACTATGTCACCCTTGGTAGAGTGCTATGGGCGTCACAGCTCACAGCAACCTCAAACTCTTGGGCTCAAGCTATTCTCCATGTGAGAACTTCTTATCTGTGTGTTTTAGTTTCCTAAAATCTCAACATTCCAATATTTTTGCCAATCCTGATTTTTATCTTTTAATTTATGACATCATTTTATTTCCCTTATGTCAAGTTAGATTCAGATTTTTGTAGAACCTGCATGATATAAACAAAATATAGCATCTCCATATTTAAAACAAAGATCTTATAATAGCTACAACACACCCTAATTCACTATTCCTATCACTCTACTAACAAACATAAAATAAAAGTGTTCATGAACTAGGAAAAGGCTAGTGAAGACCCCAGTGGAATACTTACCAGGAGCGATGGTCTCCAGCGTATCAGAACTGACCTTCCGAGTACTTGTACAGTGATGGAGGGTGGAACCCGAGAATACCAAGTAAAAAACTACATCATCTTCAACTTTGTCCTCTTCAGCAAGCAATATTGTAACAACACAATCACCCTGAGAAAGGAAACCATACAGCAAGTTTGCATTAGTAAGGTTCCCCTTGGAAGCCTATCTTTATAAAACTATCATATATAAGTGAAAATCAAGTGTATCAACTAAACTGTGCCCCTATTCTAAGTAGTTTTACACAAATATAAACACTGACTGAGCACTTATGTACCAGGCAATAATCTAGGCACTGAGAATACAAAATGAACCTGAAAATAAGATCTCTGTATTCTTTAAACTTACATTTTAGAGGAGATGACTAGCAAACACGTACACTAACGAGGTAACAGTTTGTGTATTTACTTGAATGGGTAACAAAAGGGGAGGGAAATTCAAGAAAATTCACAAATAAGGCAGAAGATAGAGGGTATATAATAAATAGTTACATCCTCATTCTCAGAATGCCCCCAAACTGTGTTACAGATGCAGCGATAATTCTCTCATTTCTACATCCCACAAAACACTACCCAGTCCACCCCTTCTCCCTAAGGGTACAGAGACTCTTAACATGCTTGCCTGGAAACAGAAGAACGCAAACAGCATCCATCAGCTTAGGCTCCTGGCAAGTCTCGGTTTAAGTCCCACTTAAAAGGACTTTACTCAGATCCACTAAACCTCAGTCTCCTGGACTATGTCCAGGAAGATGATGACTATAACCAGCCCCATAAACAAATTTCAATAACCCCTATCTTTTTTTTATACTACTTTCCCTCTCAAGTTTTAGATTCTTGGGCCAAAAGGGCTTGATAACTTTTCTGAGTCATTTACTAGAAATACAGAAATTTCTGAAAGACCAAGGAATGGAGAATCTGAAGACCCTTAAGCAAGCTTCCAGACACCAAGACTCACCATCCCCCACAATCTGCCCCTGCCGGACAAGGCCCCTTGTTATACCGCCATCTGCCCCAGTACATACGACCCCTCCCTTAAAAAGCCCATGATCTCTTAGAGCAGCAGTTCTCAACCTGTGGGTCACAACCAGTGAAAATACGTCCTGTATATCAGATATTTACATTACGATTCATAACAGTAGCAAAATTACAGTTATGAAGTAGCAACAAAAATAATTTTATGGTTGGGGTCACCACTACGTGAAGAACTGTATTAAAGGGTCGCAGCATTAGGAAGGTTGAGAACCACTGTCTTAGACAGATTTGAGGCTGCTTCTCCCAAGAAGACATCTTTTGCAATTAAAATTTCCTCTCTTCTTGGCAATCCTCGCTGTCTCGATAACTGAATTGGCTTGGTGCATTGAAAAAATGGACCTAGGCCAAAACCCCTTTGCAGGTTTGACAATTTCTTCTCTCCCCACAGCTAACATAGTGACACGCTGCCTAATGACATTTTCAGTTAGCCATGGGCTGGATACTCACAACAGTGATCCCATAAGGTTATAAAATGGCGTTTTTACCGTTCCTTTTCTATGTTGAGATACACACACACTTATGACTGTTTTACAACTGATACAGATTCAGTACAATCACACTCTGTAGAAGTCTGCAGACTATACCATGTAGTCTAGGTACACAGAGGCTGTACCTTCCACATTTGTGTAAGGGCACTCTGATGTTCACAGAACAACAAAAGTGCCAAATGACTCATTTCTCAAAACATATCCCCATATCTCCATGGCCACATAGGAAAGCCCCCGGGACGTGTTCAGCTCTTGGTCTATGGTTATATTGCTTTTCTAACAATTTGTGTTTTCTGACCATTTGGCATCATTGCTCTTCTTTATCCACCCCAACATTAAGCCCTTGGAATCAGACAAAAATCTTAAGCCAATAATTTTACGCACGACAATGCAACTATTTAGAAGGTAAGACATCTACCTTTGTCTTTTACTTGCAAATATTCTTTAGCAATTTTTATATATGTTTTTAAATCAGGACAAGTAGCTAACTTAAATACAGACTATAAAATACAGCCCTAATTACCATTCTCCCAATTATAAATACTATATAATTTGTGTTGTAACCATAACAAAAAGCTTTAAAACATCAACGTTAAAAGCACTGAGATTTAATATTATGCAAATCTAAATAATACACTAGGGAAAAACCATTTTAGAGAAATATAAGACATTTTAGTATTATAATTACGGGTGTGAATTCTCATCACATCTAGCATTTGTTTCTGTTCCTTTTTGGCAACAATTAAAAACCATAAGAGAACTATGCCACCCTGTGGCCATAACTTATTAAGCGCAGGAACATAATTGAGCAGAAGGTAGTTTTTCACTTAAAAGTAAAAAGGGAAAATCATAAGGTCAACTTGGGAACCAAATCTATTAACAGCAATGCTCCAGTAGTAAATTTGGGAAATAGAACTTAAGTATTTCCCAAATCCCTGAGTCTGTATCTTATCCCTAGTGCCTTGTCCAACACTCTACACATGGTAAGGTGCCAAAATCTGCCAAATGCAACATAAAGGAAGTCAGAATGAACTATTAATTTCCAAGCTTGAACTTACTTTGTCAAAAAGTTAGTTATTAACACAATAACAGATTTTGGAAGTAGAGCATTCCAAGGCACCCTAACACAAGGACTATCACAGCTGGTAAAACAGAACAATCACTGACTTCCGTCACTACTCAGAACTACACTTTCATCTTGTACATAAGACATCCTCTTGGAAATATTTTTAGGCTGGAAAATGTGTAATATCCTTTGGCATGACGCAAATAGTTAAGATGTCTGCAGGACATATGAGAAGAATCAATTTCTTAAAGTATTAAAATACTAATAAAACCTGAAGAAAGTGCAGAAGTTTCTTCCTTTACAGCACAAGGTAGCAAACCATAACCCGTAGCCTAAACCTAGTCCAATCCCTCAACTACTTGTTTTTGTGTGGCTCACAAGCTGAAAAGGGCTTTTTTATTTCTTAACGGTTGAGGAGAAAAATCAAAAGAAGGCCTTATAACACGAAAAATATGAAACACATTTCAGCGTCCACAAATGAAAGTTTTATTGGCGCTCAGCCACGCCCATTCATTTACACACTGTCTATGGCTACTTCTGAGTACGGTGGAGCCACAGCAGTTGAGCGATTACAGTAAAGACCGTATGGCCCACAGCTTAAATTATTTAACCTGGAACTCTAAGAATATATCAAGATCAAGGATTTTCTCTCCACATGAAACCCAACATCTCGCTGGGAAACTTTCCATCCCCCAAGACAAGTGGGGTCTTCCTGTGGGGTCGGGGAGATGCCTAACTTTAAGAAGGTAAAATCATTTTAACAAAGCTTTCAATATCAACCTCTTTTTTCAATCCCAAGGCAAAAATAAGATATAAACTGCTTTCATACATTTAGTGGCTTTTTAAAAAACGTTAAGTCACAATACTTTATGCTCCAAATATCCAGAAGGAGGGAAAAAGTCTGGTTTACTTCAAAGCCACTTGAAATTTAGATTCCATAAAAACCTGGAATTAAAGTACCTCTTTTCCTTGAAGAAGTATTCTCCCCACACCTACGAAGTCGTTGAGAGCAAATAACAAGCTCTGCATTTCAGCCGCGTGACTCCTATTTTACTGAAATAGTACCTGGTACCTGCTTCTACTTAAAATAGCCTTGGAAGATTACATGAGAGGAACAATGATGAAAAAGTAAACATGAAAATCAGATGCAGGTAATAATTTTTGTTGAGGTGTTGCTTTAAGCCTGGTTTAGGTATGTACAAGATAAGCCTGAAACATACTATTTTGACAGAAAATAAGAGGTGCTAAAAAAAAAAAAAATGACAGGACCATCTCAAGGACATAGAAGCCACAGTGAAGTGGCTTCCTATGGACAATATGAAGACTAAACAATTAAGAATAGTAATAAATTGCAAACAATTCTGTAAAAAATAGGAAGTCAAGAGTCCACACTAATTTAAAGATAGATAGATTACAGAAAGAAGGACTCCAAGTACAGAAGAATGACAAGTAGCCAACGCGGAGAAACTGGAGGAGTAATAAAATCACCATTCTGCAACCATAATGGTAAAGACAGATCTTGGCAAAAAATTATCAATGGCTGGTCAACACAGAGGAAAATACGGACAAGCAACAAGATACATATTTACAGTGTCTGTAAGTGTCCCCCTACAGACTGTGTATTAGATGCAAAGAAGGGGAAAAAATATTTATACAGTGAAATCTGCCACTACCTTTATCAGGTAATCAAAAGAGACATCTCAGTAAAGACAGATGGACAGTGTGTTTCCAGAGCAGTACCCTGAGATGGACACAACGTAACCTCTGCAGCGCTCTGACCAAGCATGTAAAGCCTCAGTCTAATCACAAGGACACATTGGACAGCAAGAAATGTTCTACTAAGAAAAAGAAGAGGACGCTGTTTTCTCCACAAGTGTCAATGCCATAAAAGATAAAAGCAGAGACATATCCCAGATTAAAGGATAAGAGACATGACTACTAAAAGCAAGATCCCTACTGTGATTATGTAAGAGACTAACCCTGTTCTTAGGAAAATCAGATATAAGTAATTTAGGAATAAAGAGCCAGAATAATATGCAACTTAACTTACTAACAGAGAGTTAAGGGAAAACTTGTCAGTATGTTTAGGTAAACAGCTAGAGTGCAAATAGTAAAGCAACTGGGGTAAAATGTTAACAACAGGTGCCGTCCTAAGTAAAGGGGAAGTTGTGCAAGAACAAGCACAGAGTCCACGCTCTCAGTGTGGGGCCAAGTACCAAAAGAACACTAACCTTGGCTTGGCACCCGAAGCACAGTGGTTACAGCGCCAGCCGCATACACCAAGGCTGGCAGGTTCGAACCCAGCCTGGGCCAGCCAAACAATGACAACTACAACAAAAAATTGCTGGGCGTTGTGGCAGGGAACTGTAGTCCCAACTACTTGGGAGGCTGAGGCAAGAGACTAGCTTGAGCCCAAGAGTTTGAGGTTGCTTGTGAGCTGTGACACCACGGCACCCTACCGAGGGAGACAGAGTGAGACTCTGTCTTAAAAAAAAAAAAACAAACAAACCATTAACCTTGCTGTTAATGACAGAGCATTTTTTTTTTTAAAGGAAAATTTGGGGGGGTATTATTTTATTTTGAGACAGGATCTTGCTCTGTCACCCAGCCTAGACTGCAATGATGTCATCTTCCTGGATTCAAGCGAACCTCCTGTCTCAGCCTTTCAAGTAGCTAGGACTACCAGCAAGCAGTAGCAGCTAATTTTTCTATGTTTTGTAGAGACAGGGTCTCACTCATGCCCAGGCTAGTCTGGAACTCCTAGCCTTAAGTGATCCTCTCGCCTCTGCCTCCCATAGTGCTAGGATTACAGGTGTAGGCCCCTGTGCCCAACCAATGACAGCTCTGTCCATACCTATACTGATAGAGCTTCCCATATCCCTAGTCTTTAATTCCTACAACTGTATGTGGGCATGAGTTTCTCCTACTAAGTCAGCATCCCCTTCCTAATGCTAACATAAAACTATTATCTTAAATACACCTACTACTAATAATAATCCAAATTCATATGATTTTCCAACTTCATAATTTTGCAACATGAAGATATGAGCAAATTTTTAAAGATTTCCAGGCACACCCTTCCTAATGCTAACATAAAACTATTATCTTAAATACACCTACTACTAATAATAATCCAAATTCATATGATTTTCCAACTTCATAATTTTGCAACATGAAGATATGAGCAAATTTTTAAAGATTTCCAGGTACACCTATTTGGTCCATTAAAACGAAGGCCAGCAGGCTCAGCACCTGTGGCTCAACGGGCTAAGGCACCAGCCACATACACCTGAGCTGGCAGGTTCAAATCCAGCCCGGGCCCGCCAAACAACGATTGCTGCAACCAAAAAATGGCCTGGCGTTGTGGCGGGCGCCTGTAGTCCCAGCTACTTGGGAGGCGGAGGCAAGAGACTCGCCCGAGCCCAGGAATTGGAGGTTGCTGTGAGCTGTGATGCTACAGTACTCTATCCAGGGTGACAGCTTGAGGCTCTGTCTCAAAAAAAAAAAAAAAGGCCAGCAGATGGCGCTCATAAAACCCACTGAGTTCTCTGCAATGGTTTTAGAGACTATTCTGTTCTCCCTATGGAAGAGAACCTTGAGAATCCAGATAGAAAAGGAATCAAATTTCAAGAAGTTTGGGAATCAGTTAATATGTGGTCCCCTTAATGAAAAATGTCCCTTAAAAAGAAGAGTTTTTGATGGGTGGAGGGAAAGTAATTGCTGGGACCACACCTACGGTGCATCTTACAAGGGTACAAGTGAAATTTACCAGG
Organism: Perodicticus potto; assembly: GCA_963574655.1. Taxonomy (NCBI): domain Eukaryota; kingdom Metazoa; phylum Chordata; class Mammalia; order Primates; family Lorisidae; genus Perodicticus; species Perodicticus potto. The sequence continues at coordinate 40,227 of CAUYRH010154494.1, forward strand.
TGTAGAATATAAATGTCTTAAAACAATAATGAAGAAAATGCCGTGTAGGCTATGTTAACCAGTTTGGTGAAAACATTTCAAATTGTATATAAAACCAGCACATTGTACCCCATGACTGCATTAATGTACACAGCTATGATTTAATTAAAAAAAGAAAAAGAAAAGAGTGTGTTTAAAAGTTCTAAGCTGGGCACAGTGGCACCTGCCTATAATCCCAACTACTGGAGACAGATGTGGGAGGACTGCTTGTGCCCAGGAGGTCAAGGCCAGCCTGGGCAACAAAGTTAAGACACAGTGTCAAAAAACAAAACGAAATCACTGAGAGTACAAAACTCCTTTTGATTCAACTCACAACCCTACCAGTCATTTTATCTTGTTAAGGAAAGCCAAACTGGTTGGAAAGTGTTAGCTTTCCCTAGTGGCTTTACAAACACTCTCCCTCGAACTCGCCTCACAAATGTTTCATAACTCTCTGTGACTATTGGAATGATTGATTAAGTCAAAGCTGAAAGAGTATTTTTCAAATAGGACCAGATAATTGGTTGAAGTGCAGACAACATACCGATTCTTATTATTTTTATTAATTCTTGATAAAAACTTAATGGAAGAGTTGAAAATAATTAAATACTATAAAATCAATCTCTCTGGCTCCCCATTCCCCTCGTCCTTCTAGGAAGTAAATGCTTGACGTTTATACTCTGCTACTCTCAATGTTTAAGGCTCACTCTTACTACTGGTTGCACTGTTGAGTCATGCTGCTCTCTTTACCTGTCACACTTAATGATTAGAGGAAGAGACGAAAGCATGAAACAAGACAATGCCTCTCTGTCTTGTGCCTGTGGCTCAGTGAGTAGGGCGCCGGACCCATATACCGAGGGTGGCAGGTTCAAACCCAGCCCGGCCAAACTGCAACAAAAAAATAGTCGGGCGCTGTGGCGGGCGCCTGCAGTCCCAGCTACTCGGGAGGCTGAGGCAAGAGAATCGCTTAAGCCCAAGAGTTTGAGGTTGCTGTGAGCTGTGTGACGCCACGGCACTCTACCGAGGGCGATAAAGTGAGACTCTGTCTCTACA
>CAUYRH010154495.1:0-18098 GCA_963574655.1 Perodicticus potto
TTTTTTTTTTTTTGGTAGAGACAGAGTCTCACTCTATCGCCCTCCGTAGAGTGCTGTGGAGTCACAGCTCACAGCAACCTCCACCTCTTAGGCTTGAGCGATTCTCTTGCCTCAGCCTCCCAGGTAGCTGGGATTACAGGCACCCGCCACAATGCCCAGCTAATTTTTGATGCAGTTCAGTGGGGCCGGGTTTGAACCCGCCACCCTCGGTATGTGGGGCCGGTGCCCGACTCGCTGAGCCACAGGCGCCACCCAGCTCTTCCCTGCCTTATTCTTAAAAATGAAGATGCAGCCAAATACTAGCAACACGTAAGGCCAATCTGCAGTGTGAAAGCTGACAGACTAAAACAAACTGAAAAATAAAAAGAAAACTGAAGAAACAGAGGCAATTTAGGAAGCAGAAGAAATAATAAAAAGCAAAAGACCTAGAGTAAATACCCTTAGAGAAATAAAAGAAAAATATTGCATTAATAGAATAAGAAAATGATGCTATGAAAAGTGAATAATCATAAAACAAGAAAGAATAGTAATAAAATTAATAGACAAGTTGGAAGGTATGGAAGGTAAGTGCAGTTGTCTTCTAAAAGATTATCAACATGATCTGAGGAAAATAGCCTGGAAAAATGAAATTAGAGGACCAGAGTAGAAAATATTTGGATTTAGATAGACGTGTTATTCTGCTTACATTTAGAATTAAGGAGACCTATACTAAATTACTAACTTGGTGGATCCTAGGTAGCAAACTGATATTTCTTTCTTTCTTTTTTTTTTGAGATAAGAGTCTTATTTGGTCACCCTCAGTAGAGTGCTGTAGTGTCACAGCTCACAGCAACCTCAAACTCTTAGGCTCAAGCAATTATCTTGCCTCAGCTTCCCAAGTAGTGGGGATTATAGATGCCTGCCACAATGCCCGGCTATTTTTAGAGATGGGGTCTCACTCTTACTCAGGCTGGTCTCGAACCCGTGAGCTTAGCCAATCCATCTGCCTCAGCCTCTCAGAGTGCTAGGATTACAGGTGTGAGCCACTGCACCTGGCCTTAAACTGCTATTTGTTATATAACCCTGAGGAAATGTTTTCATGGGTAAACTGACCTTTTTATACATTATCATTGTTAAATGTGGTGTGTTTGTCTAAAATAACAACTGTGCAACATTATCCCTATGATACTGCTACTACATTCAGCAAAGTGTGAACATATATGCGATGCATTTAGAGGATTTGTTGAACTTTTGTTTTTAAAATAATAAGTCTATTTAAATTATTTTGCATGACTGCATTTCTAAATTTATATGTATTAAGCATTAGCTCTCCGTATTACAGATTTTGTTTGCTACTAGAAGTTATCTTCTAAGAAGTTTTTGAATGACTCTATAAGAGGTTAGCTCTACATTTAATTTAAGCAGCCTCCAATGAGATTATTTTTTAACATTAGTCAGAAAATAATAAAATGAAGCAACTGATATGGATTGTGGTTAATATTACTGTCAGGGTGATGACTAATTCTGATATACCCCAGCAACACAATGCCAGTCAGTAATCTTTCTCAAAGTTTTTATTCTCTAGTCATATTAATTTACTGTGACATGGAATAGCCATTTATTATTTATAAATGAATTGTTTTATTTGCATAGCATTGCTAGTTTTATCCCATAATGCTTTCTATTTTCTTAGCTTAGTGCTGGGTGTGGATTCAGACAGAGAAGAGACTACCTACCATGAATTTACATAAAAATTGTTTACATAGGAAATGTTTTTTGATTTTTTTTTTTTAAAGCTTAATAAGTGGTGTTAGTACATGTCTGACTTAGACTTGGGTATTTTTTTCTTACTATAAAAGGTAAATTTAATAGAAAGACATTTTTAAAACCTGCATGCATTTATAGTTTTAAAAATATACTTGTGTCAACTTCTCATTCTTGTATTTCCTGTGATTTTAAAATTTATTTTACATGAATATATAATATGCTTTTTATAGTAGATAATGTAATAAATTATCTTTTATTTTTAGGTCCAAATCCCTGTCCAGTTCCTTATTCTCAAAGTCCAGTTACTTGAATAAATGCATTTATTCAACATAAATATCTTTACAATAACTGATTTTTAAGTCTTTGCTAGATGCTTTTTGTGTACATTATTCTGAGGACTCTGCCAGAATCAGAAGTGAATGAAATTGCCCCTTCTTCCAAAAACTTTAATAATTAAGTGTATGTTATCTATGAACCATTAATAAGCAAGTATCAGAAAACACTTTATTTTTATGTGATTTATTTTTTAGACTATTCCACTCTCAGAACTGGTCGCGTTTTTTTTGGTTGTTTGTTTTTTTTTAATATGAATCCACAATTTATCATTTGAAACAAGTTTTGGAAGTGAAAAAAAGTATTATTTCTTCAAACAAAACCATGTTATCATCGGCTCAATATAAAAACTAGAATAGATAATTTAAAAGTTATATTTTAAAAAGATAGGAAGAAAATCAGTAGTTTTGCTGAAAACTATATCCTATTAAACTACATTAACTCATTTATTTTAAAAATACAAGTTTTTTTGTGTTTGTTTTTGAGACAGTCTCACTATGTCGCTCTTGGTAGAGTGCTCTAGCATCACAGCTCACAGCAACCTCAAACTCTTGGTCTTAAGGGATTCTCTTGCCTCAGCCTCCCAAGTAGCTGGGACTACAGGTGCCCGCCACAAATGTCCAGCTATTTTTTTGTTGCAGTTGTCATTGCTGTTTAGCTGGCCCAGGCCAGGTTCGAACTCGCCAGCCTGGGTGTATGGGGCCAGCACCCTACCCACTGAGCTACGGGCACTGCCCACTGGCAGCCTTTTCGAAGACTTTGGGGCTTTCTACACAAATGAATATAGCACCTTGGAATGAAGACTTACTGTACTACACAATGTTTACAAGAAGTACTGAGAGTGCCTTGACTGTGGTCTTAGGGGATAAGCATTCAGTCTTTCCCTATTAAGTATGCTGTTAGCTATAGTTTTTTTTGTAAATGCCCTTTGTTAGGTTGAATAAGTTCCCATCTATTCCTAGTTTGTTGAGAGTTTTCATTATAATTAGGTATTGACCTCTGTTAAGTGCTTTTTCTAAAGATGATTGGCTTTTTTTGTTTTGTTTTGTATTTTAGTTTGTTAGTATAGTGAATTCCACAGTTGATTTTGGAGTGTTTCATTTTGGGCATAAATCCAATTGTGATGTATTATCCTTTTAATAAATGGCTGGATTCAATTTGCAAATATTTTCTGAAGAATTTTTATATCTGGATTCAAAAAAGATACTGGTCTGTAATATCTTTGTCCATTTTTTGCATGAAGATAATGATTATTTGACAAAATTAGTTTCAGAGTTATTTCTTCTTCTATTTTTTGGAAAAAATGGTATAGAATTATTATTTTATCCTAAAATATCTGATGGAACTTATTAATGAGACGATTGAGGGTAGGAGTTTTATTTCTGGGAAGATTGTTTTTTAAATTTTGACCTCAATTTCATTAATAAATATAGGGCCATTCATATTAACTGTTTGTTATGGAGTGAGTTTTGGTAGTCTGCATCTTTCACAGAATTTGTTATTTCATTTTCAGTTTGCCCTTCCTTCATTCTTTTTTTTTTTGAGACAGAGCCTCAAGCTGTCACCCTGGATAGAGTGCTGTGGCATCACAGCTCACAGCAACCTCCAATTCCTGGGCTCAAGCGAGTCTCTTGCCTCCACCTCCCAAGTAGCTGGGACTACGGGCACCCGCCACAATGCCCGGCCATTTTTTGGTTGCAGCCATCATTGTTGTTTGACGGGCCCGGGCTGGATTCGAACCCGCCAGCTCAGGTGTACGTGGCTGGCGCCTTAGCCCGTTGAGCCACAGGCGCTGAGCCCCTTCCTTCATTCTTAATGTTGATAATTTATTTTTACCTTTTTCCCCTTTGGACCAGTCTGGCTTGAGATTTTATTTATTTTTTTGTTTGCAATTTCAATTATCTTTACTTGTCTTACTATTTTTTCCTGTTTTACTTGATTTGGATTTATTTCTCTTCCTTTTTAATACTGTCTTAAGGTAGAAAAAACTTTAAACTATTGATTTAAGAACATTTTTCTCTTCTCTTATTTTTTAGACAAAGTCTTGCTCTGGGGTAGAGAGCAGTAGTGTTATCATAGCTCACTGCACCCTCCTGGATCCTTTCTGGATAGTTGGGACCACAGACATATGCCATCATTCCTGGCTAATTTTTTTTATGTTTTGTAGAGATAGGGTCTGGCTATTGCCCAGGATGGTCTCAAACTCATGGCCTCCAATGATCCTCCTTCCTCTAGGATTATAGGTGTGAGCTACCATGCCTTGGCATTTTTTCCTTTCTAATATTAACCATTTACTGCTACAATTTTTTCTCAAAGCACTGTCTTATCCGGGCCCAATAAATTTTATGTGATTTTTATTCCATTCAAAATCTTTTATAATTTCCCTTACAACTTTCTTTTTGACTTATGGATTATTTATTTATTTATTTATTTTGAGACAGAGCCTCAAGCTGTCACCCTGGATAGAGTGCTATGGCATCACAGCTCACAGCAACCTCCAATTCCTGGGCTCAAGCGAGTCTCTTTCCTCCACCTTCCAAGAAGCTGGGACTACAGGCGCCTGCCACAATGCCCGGCCATTTTTTGGTTGCAGCCTTCATTGTTGTTTAGCAGGCCCAGGCTGGATTCTAACCCGCCAGCTCAGGTGTATGTGGCTGGTGCCTTAGCCCGTTGAGCCACAGGTGCCGAGCCACTTATGGATTATTTAGAATTGTATTGTACTAGCATTCTGTGATGCCAAGGTGGGTAGATCACCTAAGCTCAAGACTTTAAGACTGGCCTGAGCAAGAGTGAGACGCCCATCTCCAAAAAAAAAAAAAAACAAAAAAAAGCTGTCCATTGTGGTGGGCCCCTGTAGTTCCAGGTACTTAGGAGGCTGAGCAAGAGGATCAGTTGAGCCCATAGTGTGAGCTATGATTTCATGGCACTCAATCTCACGGTAACTGAGTGAGGCTCTGTCTCAAAAAAAAAAAAAAAAATTAGAATAATATTATATAATTTCCACATATGTTGGGGATTTGTCAGGTTTCTTTCTCTAACATTTCTTTTTTAATTCTATTGTGGTTGGGGAACATATTCTGTATGACCTCAGTTCTTTCAAATTAGTCAAATTCATTTATTGGCTCAGAACATGATCTGTCTTGGTCAAAGTGGGTTTGAAAAGAGTACATATTCTGTTGTTAGGTAAAGTGTTCTGTAGATATCAATTAGGTTAAATTTGGTTGTTAATACTTTTTTTTTTTTTTTTGCAATTTTCGGCTGGGGCTGGGTTTGAACCCACCACCTCTGGGAGTGCCCTACTCCTTTGAGCCACAGGTGCCGCCCATTAATACTATTTTTATCTCTCTCCTTACTGATTTTCTGTCTACTTGTCCTATTGATTACTGAGAAGAGTGTTAAAGTCTCCAACTATAAATTTAGATTTGTCCCAGCTACTTGGGATGCTGAGGTGAAAGCATTCCTTGAGCCTTGGAATTTGAGTCTAGGCTGGGCAGCATAGTAGAACCCTGTCTTTCAACCAGCAATCAAATGCAGGTTAGATTTATCTATATGTTTTTCAGTTCTGTCAGTTTCTACTTCAACCCAAATGTTTGAGTTGAATTGTGTGACCTAATTCTTAAACAGATGTAGTCAATTTAAGATGAACTCATTAAGAGAGCCCCAAGTCTGGGTGGCGCCTGTGGCTCAGTGAGTAGAACACAGGCCCCATATACCAGGGGTGGTGGGCGCCTGTAGTCCCAGTTACTCGGGAGGCTGAGACAGGAGAATCGCCTAAGCCCAGGAGCTGGAGGTTGCTGTGAGCTGTGAAGCCATGGCACTCTACCAAGGGTGACAAAGTGAGACTCTGTCTCTAAAAAAAAAAAGAGGGCCCCAAGTCCATTATGACTGGTCTCCTCTTACAAAGATGAAAACACCAGATGAAGACAGAGACACAGGGAGAGAACACTGTGTGATGACGAAGGCAGAGATTAGAGTTATGTTGCCACAAGCCAAAGATACTGGGCTCCCAGAAGCTGGAAGAAGCAGGGAAGGATTCTCCCATAGAGGCTTCAAAGACAGAGGGTGGTGACATCACAGCTCACAGTAATCTCAAACTCTTGGACTTAAGAAATCGTCTTTGCCTCAGTCTCCCAAGTAGCTGGGACTACAGGGGCCTGCCACAGTGCCCAGCTATTTTTTAAAGATGGGGTCTCACACTTGTTCAAGCTGGTCTTAAACTCCTGAGCTCAAGCAATCCAGTGGGCCTGGCCAATTTCTATTCTTTTAAGCCATCCAGTTTGTGGTATTTTTGTTACTGGCTGTTCAGCTACTTGGTTTTTGTCTTCTACCCATCAAAGAATGAAAGTAAGAGACAGGTTTGAAGGAGCAAAGTTCATTAAAATAAAAGTTCACTGTTAAAAGATTAAGAGCATCCACGTGTCTAAGCAGAGTGTGGTCATGGGGTTTCTGTGTAATCAGCAATGGGCAGTACACTCCAGAGGGAGTAGGAACAGGCTCACATCTCAGCAGACAGTGGCACTGGGGGTCTCTCTTTCCTGTCTGGCCTTTCCTCCTTCCTGAGGTTGTCTTCTCTCCTTTTCTTCTTAACCAGTGGGTCTGTTTTCCCCTTCAGGCCATTGGGTGGGGGGAGTTTTTCACCTTATATGGTTAGGCCAAGATGTGTCGTGATGCCCAAAGCCCACAATAGGTATGTGTGTGTGTGTGGGGGGGCAAACTGCAATGTTGTATATTATGCCCTGTGCTGTTTCTGTTATATTTCTTAAGACACTTGTAGCTACCCTTATCTTGTTATTGTCACAGTGTGTTCTCTTACTCAGCATTGCATTTGTTTAGGTTGCTTGCTTTGGTATTTTCTCTGCTCAGGTCTCACTTTTCTTATGCTAACATTCTGTGACACTTGTGATTACCCTTATCTCGTCAGTGTTAGAGTCTCTTACTTAGCATCTCCTTTGTTCACATGCCTATTCTGTACTTCCTCTGCTCATAGCTTACTTACCTACCTACACTAACAATTGGTATTCTCAAGTTTAAATGTAAAAAAATATTGTTTTTCATTTCTTCTCAATTATAATTAATAAAAAGAACAAGGAAGCCAAAGTTTAGATAATACTTTTTTTAAAAATTTGCTTGTTCCTCACTGAACATAACAACTTATATAACTATATAAAGAAATAACTGCAATCAACACTTTACAGTATTTGGACTCTAGAGTTTGGACTGTACAACACTTTACACTTTATAGTCATTGTTCTTCAACTTGAGTCTCTCTTTCAGGGAACGTATTGAATGGAATCCTTCTTTATCACTTCTTTTTAACTCATAAATTAATTTTCTTGCCTCTTGCTATGGTGTACATATATCAGTGAGATTTCTCCAGAGAAACAGAACCAATAGGAGATGTCCCTATGTTTGTCTATATCTATATCTGTCTATATCTAAAAAGAGATTTACTGTGAGAAATTAGCTCCCATGGTTAAAGAGGCTAAGAGGTCCCACAGTCTGCCATCTGCAGACTAGAGACCTAGGAAAAGCCTGAAAACCAGGGCAGCTGATGATATAAATCCCAGTCTAAGAACAGAAGGTAGGTGTTATGTCTCAGTTTAAGCAGAGAAGCAGGAACAAATTCCTCCTACCCCTGCCTTTTGTTTTATTCAAACCCTGGGCAGATTGGGTGATGCCCACCCACATTGGAGAAGACAGTCTATTGATTCCACCAGTTTAAAGGCTAATCTCATCTGGAAATATCCTCACAGACACACATCAAAATAATGCTTAATCTGGGCACCCTATGGCCTAGTCAAGTTGACACATAAAATTAATCATCTCATAAGATTTGTCTTACCTGGTTTTTTTTTCCCTCTAGCTGGTGAAGGGTAGTTTGTAATCCATAAAGTGAACAAAGGATTTTTTCTTTTATTTTTATGGATATTTTCTTTTAGTTTTTGTTATTACTTCTTTTTTTTTTTTTTTTGTAGAGGCAGAGTTTCCCTTTATCACCCTTGGTAGAGTGCTGTGGAGTCACAGCTCACAGCAACCTCCAGCTCCTGGGCTTAGGCGATTCCCTTGCCTCAGCCTCTCAAGTAGCTGGGACTACAGGCACCCGCCACAATGCCTGGCTAGTTTTTGTTGCAGTTTGACCGGGGCTTGGTTTGAACCCGCCACCCTCTGTATATGGGGCCAGCGCCCTACTCACTGAGCCACAGGTGCCACCCAAATTTGTTATTACTTCTTTTTAACTTACATTGTAGAGGTAGTGCAAAGTCATGTCCTGCTGCTGCCTGCCGTGGTTCAGATTACTGATTTCTAAATCTGAGCTTCACTGGCTATGTCTGTGCCCTCATAAATATTGATAAGCACTATCTTACAATCAAATGACTAAATTTAATCACCTTCACCAAATTTATCTGATATACAATTTTAGAGGAAAAAAGTAAGTTAGTAAAGTTTTCGTTTTTTTTTTTTAGAAAAGTCTAAAACATAAGTTCTATTGGTTGATCATTATCCCAAAGTATCCTGTTGCTCAGAGAAAGTAAAATAAATTTTATATAGTGCTTGTGAATCTAATCAGCATTTGTTTTCACCAACATTTTTGGTTATGCTGGCTGCTCCTGTTTAACCCAGCTGGAGTATTTTGCATTTCTGTTGTCTTTCATAACCACCCAGAGAACAGCATTGGGGAGGTTTTACAGAGGCTGGGCTACTTTATTAGTTTTTTTTTTTTTGAGACAGAGCCTCAAGCCGTCAACCTGGGTAGAGTGCTGTAGCATCACAGCTCACAGCAACCTCCAATTCCTGGGCTCAAGCGAGTCTCCTGCCTCCGCCTCCCAAGTAGTTGGGACCACAGGTGCCCGTCACAACGCCCGGCCGTTTTTTGGTTGCAGCCGTCATTGTTGTTTGGCAGGGTGGGGCTGGGCTGGATTCAAACCCGCCAGCTCAGGTGTACGTGGCTGGCGCCTTAGCCCGTTGAGCCACAGGCGCCGAGCCTGGGCTACTTTAGCAGTCTACTTTTTAGAAGTGCTTCATCCTGAGATTGTTTTGAAGCTTGCGTGTCACTGACCCTTGCCTATCAGTACTAGGCTTTTTCTAACAATATAACTCCTTTAAAGTTTTGGTCATTTGTCCTTTAGGTCTCACATTGCTAGAGTTAAATGGAGAAGTGTTATCAACTTCTATTAACTTTGTGTATGATCCACAGTTATTCTTAAAGTCATGAGAATTATCAAAATCTCTTCTGTTGTAACAGTTGAATAATAAGGGATTACCTCATTAAATCGATTGCATTCTCCTATTTCTTCTGAAAGCCACCGTATGCCTCTGGTTACACTTGTTCAAAAATATTTTATCTCTTTGTTTGGTATTTGAAGTCTACTATAGTTTCAAAATGCCTTACAACTCAGATTCCTCTCTCCATTTCTCTTTATCTCTCTCTAAGAGAGAGAGAGATCATCTATCTATTTGTCTTTATCCCTCCTTCCTTCCACCCTTCCCAGCCTCTGGCAACCATTTAACTTTCCATCTCCATGAGATTTATTCTTTTTAGCTCCCACAGATGAGTAAAAGCATTCAGTATCTGTCTGTATTCAGCTTAACTTAACATAATGACCTCCAGTGTCATCTATGCCTGCCTATATATTGACATCTTTAGAGCTTCCTGCTTTATATCTATCTAATTTTATATTAAGTTTAATATTTCCTCCAAAAAGCAATTAATTAGTTCAAAACAGAGAATAAAAGAATTATTTTTAGGCATGTTTATGGATTTTAAATCCTCCTTTTATATAATAGTCATGATTTTTTAACGTTTCATATGTAAATCATTAGAATACTTAGAGCTATTAGTCTAGGTTTAAGCTAAACAAGAAACACACAGTTTCCTCACTCAGAGTTGAGTTAAAAAGAATGTATATAAAGTTTGCAAAATTGGAACTTGTTCTGTTACATTCATATGACTTGCAAAGCAAATAGAAGAAGGGTTTCAAAAGCTGAGTGTTTGTAATGTAGTTTCTAATTTTGTTTCTAATGCTGTTTCTAATTTTATGTTTCCAGTTTATAGAAGCTACAGGAACATTGATGTTTGTATTACTAATAACCTATTTGAAAAACCTGTAAATGTAACAAACACTGTGTAGATGAATTACTTGATTCAAGTGAATAGAAGAATATACCTGCAAATGAATAGATTCTGTTATATCACGATTGGTTTTCTTCATTTTTAGGAATTATCCATGGATTTTAGGACTGTTTCTTGGGTTCTTCTAGGGATTTATCTCAGTACTGGGCATTGGATTAATAGATTATTTTCAATAATTTATGTGACTTTCTCAAACTCAGATAAAAAGCCTATAGTAAAAATCACTTAATACTTCCTGTAGCTGAATAACATAGAACTGTGAAGGCACTGCTACTAAATCTACCCATGTAAGCATTTGAAATGATTTAGATTCTACATAGTCACAATAAGTAAAATGGAATACTTTCTTTTTCCCAAGATGCGTTCATTAAATTGAAATGGTATAGTGGTTATATATTTAATGCCACTTGCAAGAAAGTGTGTTTCCAAGGGATTAAAAAGTACTCTGGTACTTGAAAACAAAAGTGCTTATTTGTTAACTCTAAAAGCCACAGTGGTGTGCTGATGAAATTTTTTTCTTGACAACATTAAATAAAATCTAAAGCGTATGAGGATAAGTGCCAGACCATTTCAGCTGTGTATAGCATATAACAAAATACTCCAAAAGCCAAGGTTGAATAAAAATGCTGATCAGGCTGCTTGTTATACTTGTCATTTAGATAAAAGAGCTGCTACAACTGAAATAAAATAGTTGCTACACCCCAACAGTGACAATGTTGCTTAAGTGACAGAGGCTGTCTGTCCATTTTCTTCACTAGAGGGGTGTGGAAAGAAGACAGATGATGAAGGCACAGAATAAAATTCATTGGCTTAAAAAACCTCAGCAGTGTAGAAAATTAATGACTCTTAATTGGGTTTGTGGGTATGTGCATACAAATATAAAAGTTAAGAGGAAAAAAAGGCAATAAACTTTGATGACAATGCTTGACATATTTTGTCCCCCCCCCCCTTTTTTTTGAGACAGCGTCTCAAGCCGTTGCCCTGGGTGGAGTGCCATGGTGTCATAGCTCACAGCAACCTTCAGTTCTTGGGCTCAAGAGATCCTTTTGCCTCAGTTTTCCTTTTTTTTTTTTTTTTTTTTATTGTTGGGGATTTGTCGAGGGTACAAGAAACCAGGTTACACTGATTGTTGTCAACTTTGCTATTTGTAAAACTATTAAAATATCTTAAATTTAGTGATTTTATATATATATATATATATACCTTTTTATGAATTTAAATTTTTTTAATTTGTCTTTTTCTATTTTATGTGATATTTAATCCAAGTTTTTATTATTAGTTTTAAACAAATGTTCTGTTGATAGACCAGATGCCCTAAATTTTAAGTTATTCTAATTAATTCTATTTTATTTGACCTTTTTTTGCATCCTTTTGTGTTTGAGCTTTGTTTCTTAGTTTGTGGAGTTAAAAATTTTTATATAATTTTATTTATTATATTTTTGTACTGTTTACAATTATTTTTTTCACTATCCTAAAGCTATTTATGTTTACCTGGTTATAAATTTAAATTATATCACTTTTATATTCTCTATTTGATACTTTTTTTTATTGATTTTTTTTCAAGAAGTGATGACCATCCCTCCCTGCCCCACCCCCCCGCCCCAGGGCTGGATTTGAACCCGCCACCTCCGGTATATGAGGCTGGCACCCTACTCCTTGAGCCACAGAAACCGCCCGTGATGACCATTTTTAATGACCAGTATTTTGGGGCTGCTTCTTTAAAAAATTTGCTGATTTTAAAAAATACTTTGTCAAGCTTGTTAAATTGTACAAAGATGTAAGACGATAATGCCGGGTATCTTCGTGAACTACCTTGCAATTGTTACTCTTAATATGCTATATAAGTAAGAGGAGCCATCAGCATTTATTTTGAGTTCTTTTGCAGAGAGGAATAATCTTGAAATGCTGATTTAGATAATGTTTTAAAAATGCTATAATGCACTTTGGTGTATGACTGACTCTTGCTTAGTTAAATGTTTTGCAGCATTATAATACAGTTGGATTCAGCTCATCTTTTAAAGCAGTTGTCAGAAAAATATGGGCCAGCATGGTAGAATGTATTAGCTCAATACATTGTCTCCATTTTATTATGAAGCTGCTGAGGAAGCTGTGATATACAGCACTGTCATTACAGATCTATTGTTAGGACGGTTCCACAGTCTTCTTTGCACTGCCATTAATTTATAGCAGTAAACAATATGTAGCCTTCCAACTGCAGCAAAGCAGAATCTTTTAATGAGGTGGATGTTATTACCACAATAAATCAGTGCTTTCGTGTAATGTATAATTCAATGTGTGTATTCCCACTGTAACTTCTCTGAGTAAGCTGATAGTGTATCATTGTCATTGCACAGCTCCACTGATCTTTTTTTTTTTTTAACCTTCTTTTATTTGGGGACTTCTTTTTTATATGCTTGCAAATAAATGTGGTATGTCTTGATAGCTGTCCTATAGCAGGCTTCAGAAACCAACTGTAACAATAACAGCCAGAATCAATACTGTGGGTTCTACCAATATGGATCTCTGCACGATGCCATTTTTTTTTTTCAGATGCTAGTGAAATCAATCCTAATTGTTTTTAGCATTATATTCAAGAAACGTGATTCTATAACTATTGATTTTGGGGGTTACTCATTTGGAAAGTAATAAAAATGGGAGCAGATAGAGTGAATACTTAATATGCTGCAGAACCATACAGGAGGAGAATTGATTCTATTTTTAATTCATATAATTTGTCTTCTAATGATTTTATTTCTTTCTTTCCTTTTGCATGGCTTATTCTTTAGGGACAACAGCTAAAATACATTTACAGGCATTCCAAATTGGTTCTGTAACAAAGAAAGAATTCTTGGAGCCAATTTTGTTCTTAACTGGCATGCATTTAGTAAGTCAGATATAATTCTTTTGTATAGAAACTAATGCTTTAAAAGATAGCTTTTTAAAGTTAGTATGCCGTGACACTGACTTAAAATAGTAATCAACTAAAGATTTTTAAAAATTTGCTTATGAAGTAAGAAAAGGCTTAAAACATAATAATATTGATTAGAATCAAGCTATTGAAAGAGAATAGTATCAAAGTTAAATAGCAGTTTTGAAAAAATAGATAATTAATTTAATAAAAATAACCAAAATGATAAATATAAAATTTGGTTAAAATCATATAACATGAAAAGCATTTCAAAAATTGGTCTGAATATTGCTTCATGTCTGATAGAATATTTCCTAATACATCCATTTCTAAACTGACACTTCTTATTTATTTTAGCATTTTCCCCATAAATAATCAGATATTAAAGATATAAAGCAAAAAAATCTGTTCTAGATTTTATTAAGAAAGGTAATCATATATATATTTTTTTCAGTGAATTGGTACTTAAGATTTGAATAAGGGAATAGAAATTTTCTAGAGATCAGAATGTTTTGAGAGAATGAATTGTTATTTAAAGCAGTTGATCTTAATGTTCTTTGAGCCTTAGACTCCTTTGAGACTCTCAAGAATAATCTCTATGTCTTCCTTAAGAAAATGTACATTACACGTGCATGCTCACACAAAGATCTGCCTGCTGTCTAATGGAGTCCATGTATTCCCTAAATGACAACAGCAGCAGCAAAAATGATACTGGTACCAAGTACTACTTATTAAGCTGTTATGTTATGCCAAGCAATATGCTAGGTACTTTAAAGGCATTTTTTAATATTTTATTCAAACTTCCTTACCCCAATTCTGAAAGATCATTTAAAAATTATAGTTAATATTCATTAATTGTTGTCAGGCATAGTTTGTAGGACTATAATGTACTTACTTATTTTATATTCTAAGGCAACTTTCTGAGTGAGTATTATTATCATTCAAGTGAGCCCAGATTCTTTTTTTTTTAATTATTTTTATTTATTTTTATTTATTTATTTATTTTTTGAGACAGAGCCTCAAGCTGTCACCGTGGAGAGAGTGCTGTGGCATCACAGCTCACAGCAACCTCCAATTCTTGGGCTCAAGCGAGTCTCTTGCCTCCGCCTCCCAAGGAGCTGGGACTACAGGCGCCTGCCACAACACCCGGCCATTTTTTGGTTGCAGCCGTCATTGTTGTTTGGCGGGCCAGGCTGGATTCGAACCCGCCAGCTCAGGTGTATGTGGCTGGCGCCTTAGCTCATTGAGCCACAGGCACCAAGCCGAGCCCAGATTCTTTACCATGTTGCTGTACTGCTCTGGGACTTCCACTGTAATGTGTTATTTTGCAGTATAAGCTCATAATCTGTCTATTATTCTTTCTGTGTTATATATTTTTGTGTAGCAGCTACAAAAAGGATAAAAGGTTTTTATTCTTTAGTTTCTGGTTCTACTCAGACTAATAGAAATTTCTAGTTACATTTTAATCCCACTGTCAGACAGTTTCTTCATTGCAGGCTGTCTCACCTCTCCCCCAGTTTTGTACCATCCTCTTCTCAGAACCCATTATAAGCCATTCCTCCAGCTTGAAGATGCTGTTTCTAGGTGTTGCTTCTAATTAGCCAAACGGGATTTTATAGGTGCTTTCCAAAGTGTTATATAACTATTATTAACTCCAAATAATTGCCTTTATGCGATCTTTGTTATGGGCTGTTTAAAAACCTGTATTCAGCAGAAACTAGACTTAACAGAGAAATGACAGGTTTATTCATCTATCTGCTTATATGTGTATGTTTAACCTGTGTTGAAAAATAGATTGTTTTTCCATTCATTCTTTGAATGTCACACTGTGCCTCAGTTTAAATAGTATATATTTTTAAAATTTATTCTCACAATTACTAATAGGGTAACATTAGAAGAAAGGAAGAGGTAAAGGATGATTACACTCATCTATTCTTGTTTTCTGCCCCCTTTTCATTGGCAGCCAGTAGGAGCTTTGAATCCAAAAAGAGCAGCATTCTTTGCAGAGCGTTTTGAATCATGGGAAGATGATCAAGTTCCAAAATTTCACTATGGTACTCATTACTCAACTGCAAGTTTTGTTCTTGCATGGCTGCTGAGAATAGTAAGTTTGATTTAAATAATAAACCATGACTAAATAAATTCGGTGTTGTGGAGAATATGCAAGAATTAGAAATCATCAGCATATTTTTTTAATGCTAAACATCACTTTAATTGATTGAGGTTCTAATTATAAATATCTGTCTTCATTTAGTATATGTTTCATAACATACTACTATAGAATTGACTCAAGCATACTTCACCTGGAATTGTGTGAATTTTTTTCCTTAAATTTGACTTGTTCTAATGATTGCTGTATTACCAAATTCTAAATTATAATTAGATTCTTTTAAAATGTATTCTATTAAAATAAGAACTAAATAAGATTTCACTAGCACAAATATATATTTATATATTTTGGAAACTTCAGTTGCCCTAAATGGAATAAGGTAAGTTTGCTGGCAACACCAAGGCTGTCGTGTATTGATAATATATTGGTTAAACAAGAAATGTTTCTGTAAAAATTGAAAGGTGATTCATCTACTAGAAAGTAATTTCTTTGGGAAAGCATTAGCAGCACATCATTAATTAAAGCTTGTTAGAAGGGTACAGGCAGACATAAATCCTAGAAGTAATTTATAGTGCTTAGCTAATTTCAAGCAATTATCCACTAATATGTGTTTAAGTGTTCTTTAACTAAGAGGAGGCTTTTAAATCTTCCCAACATTTTTCTTTTCTTAATCATAAATTAAATATTGAGCCATAACAATAGGAAAATTACGTATTGAACTATTTTCATTGTATGGTGAAGAATATGCATCTAATTTATGTCTGAATGTTATTAATAAATTATTCTGTGAAAGGAAGGAAGTCTGAAAAAATGTTGCAAATATCAAATTATGGAAATATTTAGAAATACTTCTTTTGAAGGAAAATAATTTGAGAACTTAAATATAATAATTTAGATGTAATTTCCATTCTATATCTTAGTATATACTACCCAATGCCTATTAGTCATGAAAATATTTAGATCTAAAGATTTTATAAAAACCACATTTTTATGCATGAGGGGACATATGGATTTTTTTTTACCTACTATTTTTTTAGGAACCCTTTACAACTTATTTCCTAAATTTGCAAGGAGGGAAATTTGATCATGCAGATCGAACTTTTTCATCCATTTCCAGAGCTTGGCGAAACTGTCAGCGTGATACATCTGATATTAAGGTACAGAAATGTTCTATTTTACAGTTGTTATTGCCAGTGTGTCCCCTGTGAAATGAATGTTGAGAATTTCTCTACCATAGTAAAACCCTGTTTATCTAATACAAGCCTCAGAGGATGAGGCTTTAATTAAATGGCTAAAACCCACAGAATTTCTTCTCTGCCTCTCTGCCATGTCTGTGTCTGACTGTCTGTGTGTCCTAAATTTCTCTCTCTTCTCTGTCTGTCTTGCTTACCTGTTCCCCTCCATCCACTTCTTTAGAATCTTTTTGTTAAAGGAAAATTATAGTAGCATGTATATAAGGCATTGAGGCAGTATGCTCAGTGCAATTCCAAACTCAATGAATAAAATTACTATAGTCTGAAAAATACTATGAGAAAAATCTGAGACATGTGTATTTAGATATCCCGTATGCCTATCTGCTGCTGGCTCTAAATGCATAACTGACTTTGCCTGGCATTGCAGTATTACCAAATGGAAATAAGAGTCCTTCTATCTATATGTATGTTCACTAATGTAAAAGATCAAAAACTTTTGCACAGTAGCTATTCTAATCCTTATTAGACTTTTGCTTCTACCGTCAGAGGTACTTTTTATTTGCTTGAACAGGGTCTCTTTCTGTAAGGTACTGTGTCAGATATTAAGTCTAATGGGACATAATGCCTATGGTTTTGAAGCTTCTTATAGTTAATAAAGAAATAAGAATGATACGTAAAAAATTATACCATATAGGAGGGGGAAAAGTAATATATACGAAATATGGAAATACTGGTGTCTAAGAAAAGAAAATTTATTTTGCTAATGTGTGTATTACTATAGAGTACTTGATAATTGTACCTTAGTTGTTTGATACTTTATAGTCTATAAACTGTGCTCACATACTTTATCTTGCTCAGTGTAGAGTACATTGCTCATATCAAAGATACTTCATTGAAGAAGATTCTATTATATGGAAAAATAATCTTTTATTTTTGGTTATCTATCACAACTTTTTCATCTCACAAATAACGTACTCTGATATACTCTTAAAAAGTAAGTATATTGGGCGACCGCCCCATATGCCGGAGGTAGTGGGTTCAAACCCAGCCCCAGCCAAAAACTGGAAAAAAAAAATTAAAAAATAAGTATATCATATGCTTTAGGAATCACCTGTAAATAATCCTGAAGTAGATATTTAGATAAAAGTAAATAAGACTAGTTAACTAGTCTTAAACTAATTTTAAAAAATTTTTCCTTTCATCTCAAAGCTATTTAATTACTCATTTAACTCTTTTGAGAAATAATAAGACATACGGATGCATGAAAATATCTTTAAACCTTTTTGTTCTCAAATTAAAATTTTTTTTAATTTTTATTTATTTTTTTATTTTTTTTATTGTTATATACATGTATTTTATTATTCTTCTTTGCATTATTCCCCCCCACCCCCCCACTGGTGAGACAGAATTGATTTACAGAAAAGAATACAGAAAACACTAAAGTTCCTGGTAGAGGGAGAGAATTCAAGTGGGGAGAGAGAAGCTCTCTCCGTTTCTCTCCCGGTCTTTCCCCGTCTCCTCCTTTAGGCCTTTAGTCTCAGGGTATATACAGGTGTATGGGTTCCTTGGCCAGGAAACGAATGAATACAGTCCCTTCCGCTGGGGGCAAGGTGAATGAGTGTATCAATGAATGGATACAGTCCATTCATGAAATTGAGGCCTAGGAAATTCACAAGA
>CAUYRH010154497.1:0-34618 GCA_963574655.1 Perodicticus potto
ATATAGTGATTAAGAAAATGCCATGAAGGCTATGTTTAACAGTTCGACCAAAATATTTCAGATTGTATATGAAGTCAGCACACTGTGCCCCATGATTGCACTAATGTACACAATTATGATTTAATAAAATTATAAAAAAAAGAAAGAAAGCGGCTGCTACTGAGCACCCGCCCAAGGTTTTCCCATGGGAATTCTAGGCCCAGAGCTGCCAGGTAATCTGATATTCCTGGTGATCCCAGAAATTCAGATTTTATCTTATTCTGCAGCTTTTAAAACACCATGTCCAGTCTTTAAAATATTACTCAAGTCAACAGAAAATGTCTTGCCCAGTGAAGCTCAGTTTGTGACCCTGTCTTACTTCAGCTTTACAAAAATAAATAAATAAATAAAACAATCCAGGAACAAAATTGTCTTTCAGGCAATTTCAGCTTTTTACCTACCACCAACCTTCCCCAAAGAAATAAAATGCAGAAGCTGCTTCCTACCTGAATGGGAAATGAAAAGGAAAAAGCAAAAAGAAGAAAAAAATTCTAAATTTAATATCTCAACAAACTACCCTGCTCTATCTCCACGATTGTCTTATTTGCACAAGTTATAAAAATTCAAATTTTTAAACTCAATAATTTGTCACATATCATTTACCAATTATGATTCATTTCGGTTACAAGTAACAGCAAAAAAAACAACTGGCTAAAATGCAAGATTTTATTGCTTGTGTAATTGAAAGGGTAGATCTGGCTTTAGGCACAATGTGCTAATAATTCAGATGTTGTCACAGAAACTTGTTTTCTCCTGGAAACTAAAATAAAATCTTGAGGCTCCCCCTAAGTGGCTGACTGACTGGACCCCTTGTGGGCCAAGAAGATCTCTAAAATTGAGCTGCTGGCCATGAGAAAGGAGAGCGGAAGGGCCTCCTCAGGCCCCTCCCTTCTTAGAGACGACCTCTGGGGCTAACAGGCCTATAGCTATACACGAGACCCACCTGCAGGTCCTCAACATACACAGCAAACCACTGAATCTGTCCAGTCCTTTGTCTGTAATTAACAGACCCTTCGCCGTAAGCATTCCCTTTCACTGACTCCTGGTTGGTTTTTTAGACAAAGCCGAACTCTTTCAAGTTCAGTTCAAGTTTAAAGAATCTTCAAACCCACCTATATAACCTGTAAGTTCCCACTTTCCTATGTCCCACCTTTTGGGGTCAAACCAATGTATATTTTCCACATCTTGATTTATGACCTCCCCTGTAATCAATCCCTGTCTCCCTAAAATGTACAAAACCAAACTGTAACCCCACCACGGCAAGTCCACTTGCTCAAGGCTTCTGGGGTGTGGCTCTGGGTCATGGTTCTTCAAATTTGGCTCAGAATAAACCTCCTTAAAAGATGGAGACTTTACCTCTTTCATGTTTACATGGATGGAGCTGGAACGTATTCTTCTTAGCAAAGTATCTCAAGAATGGAAGAAAAAAGGGGCAGCGCCTGTGGCTCAAAGGAGTAGAGCACTAGCCTCACTTACCAGATGTGGTGGGTTCAATCCCAGCCCCGGCCAAAAACTGCAAAAAAAATAATGAAATAAAAAGTATCCAATGTACTCAACCCTACTATGAAACCAATTTATACCTTTCATATGAAAGCTACAACCCAATTATAGCCCAAGAATATGGGGAAAGGGGACAGGGAAGGGACAGGAGGGGGCAGGACTGGTGGAGGAGGGTAATTGGTAGGACCACACCTATGGTGCATTTTACATGTTAAATTAGCTAAGTGTAGAATATAAATGTCTTAACACAATAACTAAGAAAATGCGGTGAAGGCTATGTTAACCAGTTTGATGAAAATAATTCAAATGGTATATAAAACCAGCACATTGTACCACCACCCCTCCAACAAAAAACCTCCTTAAAATGTTTTACTGAGTGTGGCTTCCTTTCCGGCGACACTCTCCATCTCAACAAACTGGCTTCTTTCTCAGGTGATCCTAGTGGCAAGATGGCAGCTGCCTGTAGCTGATTTGTTTCCAGGTTCAAATGCTGAGTGAGAGTCTCTTTCCCAAGATCCCCAGCCTGAGACTCCTTGCATCCTATTGGCTCTAAATAGATCACATGCTCATCCCTGAGCCAATCAGTAAGGCCAAGAAATGGTGACAATGTGGTGATTGACCTGACTCTAGGCCAGGTGCTCCAATTCTGACCTCTTGCTGTGGCCCTACCACTGGAAGTCAGAAAGCAGAGGGAGGACTGCCAAAAGATGCAAAAATAAAGAAACAGATGCTGAGAAGCCAAACCATGTCCACCATAAGGCACTACTAAAACCCCTCACTCGGCAACCTGTTTTGCACAGCGGCTGGGGACAGAGGAGCTGAGTAGTTTTGAAGCCAGTGCAGAAAGACACTCAGAGCAACTGGCGAGTTACAGCATAATTTAGATAGGGCCGGCTACGTAATTTGCAGGGTCCAATGCAAAATGACAATAGTGAGGTGCTTACTGCCCCCCCAAATGTTCTTAAAGGTACTAAAACAGAAAGCATTTCCTTTTTCATAGTCTCTCAATATATCCCGGTGTCTTTTATTTGCTATGTAATATTGTTCTAAGTAGAGAAAAAGTTTTAAAGCTTTAGCATGAACTGTACTGTTTATCTTTCTATTATGCAACGCCAGTTTAAATGCAAATATACGAGTATGTAACTCATAGGCACAATCTGAAATTACAAAATCTGCATTCTGTAGCTCGTATGTGCATACGTCTTTCATTCTTACCAGCACAGAAGAGAGTTGTCCCAAATTAACTTGACTTGTTTCATTTCTCTTCCTGGTACTTGCACCTTCTCCCAACACCATCTACCTCCAGCTTACCGATGAGTAAGGAAAAACTAAAAGGGAGAGGAACTGAGGGTTGCCCTATGTTTCCTGTCCTTCTGTGCCATCATTTTTGGCATCTGAGGTTGACAAATACCGAGAAGTGGATGTGATCAGGACCCCTGGTCATTTGCACTTTGTAGAACATTGGCTTCTTTCTGCCTTCAAAGCAATTTTGTAGAAAACTTGACTTCTCAAGATCAGCTGGTGTCCCCACTTCTTCAGTCGTAGATGCCGGGTGATTTTCTTGCATTTCTCTGAGTCTCTGAACTCTGCAGGTGGTGTGTCCACAGAAACCCAGTGCTCACAGAGCATCGTGGAAAGCCACCTGCAAATCAGCAGTAAGGCCCCGCCAGGTAGGCCCCTATAGCAGGAACCAGACTTCACCTGCAAAACCCAAGCTCAAAGACAAAACTGTTTAGAGCTTCAAGCTTCCACAGTGCAGTAGTAAATTGAACACTGCTCCTTGAGCCTGGGCCCCTGGGCAACTGCACGGGTCTTATGCCCATGAAACTGGCCCATCAGGAGATGAAGGACTCCTCATGTTGGTACAGACTTTATTTGTGTGTCATTCGGATATTTCAACCCCATCATAACCACCCAAAATAGACAGAAAAATAAAAGGCAGTGCTAAGCCCAGCCCTACCGCCTATCTCGCTAATTACATGTTGTTCTGCTCCCTAATGTGCCTTTTATACCCATCATCGTTGAGTTGGTACAGACTGAGCCGTGCTGGATGTTTGTTTTCCCATGAGGAAATGTCCAGAAACAAATCAGGCCACCTTGTGTACCTCTGCTAAAGGAGACGGGGGGTTCGCAAATCAAGGCCTGGAGATCTGCCCCGGACTGGCAGTCCACAGAGGAATGACTCACACCGGGGGCATTTGGAACAAATGAGCTTTGATTTAGCAAGTACCTATGTAGCTCTCGTTCAGTGCCAGCAACTGTTCTAAACATTTTGTAAATTATCTTATAAATCCCTAGGAAAACACTAAAAGGTAAAAAAACTATTATTATCCTCCATTGCATACATAGACAAACCGAGGTACGATTAAACAACATCTGGCAACACAACTTGTAAGAAGTTGTAGGAAGAGGCTCGGCGCCTGTGGCTCAACGGGCTAAGGCACCAGCCACGTACACCTGAGCTGGCGGGTTCAAATCCAGCCCAGGCCGGCCAAACAACGATGGTGGCTGCAACCAAAAAATGGCCAGGCGTTGTGGCAGGCGCCTATAGTCCCAGCTACTTGGGAGGCAGAGGCAAGAGACTCCCTTGAGCCCAGGAATTGGAGGTTGCTGTGAGCTATGATGCCACAGCACTCTATCCAGGGTGACAGCTTGAGGCTCTGTCTCAAAAAAAAAAAAAAGAAGTTGTAGGAAGAATCTGTATTCTAAGAGAATCAATCCAGTTTTTCTCACCAGGCATAACACAACCCGCCCCAAAAAGTAAACCTTTACTCGGCTCATCTGAAGCTGATTGAAGGCCCTCTAGCCCATAGGTCCTCTGCCCCCATTTGTGCATTGTAATCACTGGGAAGCTTTAAAATAGCTGGATGACATGATCTCACCCCGGACCAATGAATCAGAAGCTCTGGGGGTGGGACCCAGTCATCACTTGTCTATAAAGCACTCCAAATGAGCCACCACGGCTGAGAACCTGGTGAGTCTATTGCCTGTTCTTCCTGGTACAGTGACAATTGAGTGGCCCCCAAAGAAAGGAGGAGGCTGCATTTGGGAATGACATATTTTAGTACAACTTCCCACTACCTCTTCTTTTCTTTTGCCTTTTTTCTTTTTTTCTTTCTTTTTTTTTTGGGGGGGGGGCTTTTAAGAAAATATTTTTCGTACCAGAAATAGTTATGATCCTAATATTGACAAACTGAGGTCAATATACACAAGTCTCAATATTTAAAAGTTATAAATTAAAGTAATGAATTGTTAAACAAAATGATTTCTGCCCTCCTGCCTTGACAAACATACCGGCCTAACAACAATATGGAAAAAACAAAACAAAAACACATATTTAAAGCAACAGTCTCATCCAAATAACTGTACACGGAACAAATTCAAAATAAATTTCATTTTCTTCCAAAGACCATGATTTGCTCTGGCAGGTTCGAGAAGACAGGATTGCAAAGAACATCTTCCTCCCTTACAGGCTCCCTTGGTCTAATTCTGCTCATTCATGAAACTCACAGGCACCATTTTCTTCTCCTCAGCTTGAGAAAGGAGGTCATTCATTCTCTTCCAATGCTCCTCTGCTCCCCACCTTCACCCCCACTAGATGGGGATCTGTAAAGAGCTCCCAGCATGCAGGCCCTGAGGCTTCTCTTCACCCCTCTCTTCCTGGGCCTAGAAAATTCTGCTCACAGCAGCCCCCCCACACCCTCTCTGAGAACACCTTCAACCTTGCCCCCGTTCTCCCCTTCTTCCCAGACTCAGTATCCTCAGTCCTACACCCCAGAAGCTGCACCAGGGAAGAGACACGTGCAGCCCTGGGAGGAGGCTTGGGGCCTTATGAGCATGAGTTCCTTCCAGGGTTCTGGTACCAGAAGGCCATGCAAAAGAGAGGGCAGGGGCTAGGGTGGGCATGTCTCCTTGGCTCCATCAACTTGCAGAGGGAAGCCCCCTACCTGGCAGCTGGGAGAACATCGTTGGGCACAAGAAATACTCTTGCCATGGTATAAAGACTATGCTGGCCTGAAACCTTGTTTGACTTTCATCATCTCTGCCAAGTTTGCAAAGAACCTAAGATTGCAAATACCTTTATTATCCCCACTTTGGCAATGAGAAACAGAATCCAACAAAAGTGATAAACTTTCAAATATTCTGCACATACTATGTAGGGCCAAGATTTGAACTGGGCTTTTACTCCAAGGCTTCCATTTTTCTCCCACTCCCTGCTGTCCAGACTGCACCCCCTTTACATGGATATTTGCAAAAGGCCAACTACCTTGGCCAAACTTCCCCAATCCCTCACTCCCACCATAGTTCACCTGCCCCTGATCTCACATTGTCCCGAACAGCTATTTTCAAAGTGAAGATCTTGCAGCACAAGGATGCCGGGGGAAGACTTCGAGGATAGCTTTAAAGGAATCAATTCCAGTCTCTCAAATCTCTGATGTGCTCACTCTAAACCCACCACCATCCAAGGACATCCCTGCATCCCAGCAATGTCCAAGCACCCTGCACACGCTCTTCCTCCCTCTCCTTTCACAATCACCCCTCTCCCTCAGAAAAGCCTACCTCTCCCCACCCTGAGTTTCCCTATGGTGCATTGTCCCAGATCCAAAAACTTCAAGGGCACCACACAAAAGAATAATTCTGTAATAAATACTGCGGCAAATGCTGAGGCAATTAATAACCCTCAGGGCTGGAGGACAAATCCTTCCACAATTTCAATAGCTTCTAATTCTCTGCTCTCAACAATATTACAGCAAAACCTGAGCTGTCAGCTCATAGATCATTAAAAATAAATTTTATGACAAACCAGCATGTGATTTTTGGCACATAACTCAAAAGAAGCTTAAATAATTGAGTGGTATTACTATTTAGAAAAAACTTTTTTATTTCTATTGATTTATGCGTGGATGAATAAGGTTTCTCAGCATTTACATCTACAAAAAAATGAATAGTAAGAGCAAAATTAAAACTGAATCCTGTATCATTAGAGCAATAAGTAATTCCTCCTTTAAAGCAGCCTTTTGTAAAAAGCCTTATCCATCTTATTCAGAAACACAGTCTAATAAAATGTTACTCTTTATGTTCAATAATTATTTCTTATATTTTATAATGAATTTCTGCTGTGTGGCTCAATTATGTTAATAATAATTGAATTTCAAATCCAATCTAGAAGAAATTTTTTTAAGCACTAAAAGCCTCATGGTGCCAGGAAACCTTGCTTTTGCTTCAATGTATATGTGTTTTTGCTTGCAGAGAATTGTGATAAAATGATCAATAAGTCTTCGAAGCATAAATAGTGAATATTTATTCTAACATTCATTAGGATAAAACTCTGTGTAGACATAAAAAAAATGTAAATTCAAAAATAAAAAGGAACAGTGTAAAATTTCAAAGAATTGTTTCATACATCTTAAAATGAATAGTGACATGTTTGGATTCCATTGGTTACAGTTTTTTTAAGCATGCGACATTTTTATTTTAAAGCATCAATATTTTTAACATGCCAGAAATAATATCCTTTGCAACAACTTATGAAAAAGAATTTTGAATTTCAACCTCAAAATGGGTAAAGGGAATATGTTATAGACTAAATGTTTGTGTCTTTCAAACCCTTAATGTGATGGTATTAGGAGGTGGGTCTTTGGAGAGAAAATTAAGTCAGATGGGTGGCGCTCCCATGAATGGTATTAGAGCCCTTATAAAAGGGACTCCAGAGAGCTTTCTACTCCTCTTTCACAAAAGATTAGGGTCTGCAATTCCAGATGGTTGTAGAAGAAGGCACAATACTGAGACTCGTTGGCTTAAATCACATTCTCAGCCCAGAACCAATTACTACACCAGACGTGAAATGTTTGGACCACCCAGACCTAAGTCATATGCCAACCGCTAGACCCAAATGGTAGGCCAGCCACATAAAAATTACATGAAGTGAAAGTTGGAGATATGTGGGGCTTCAAAGAGAAGTGGGGACTTATCATCTAAAAGGGGGCATAGAAGTCAGAAATGCAAAAAAATCAAACGCCAAACACCTAATGCATGTAAGTTCATTATCCCACTACCCATATCCTGCTCACCATCTGTGTGCACACAACACACCTCTCCTCTACTTCTCACCAGTCAAAAGGACTTCTCAACAACAGACATCATGCCTCGGTCACGCTTCCCCAGGGCCTTGGAGAAGGCCCAGCATAACATAAGTATGCAGAAAATGTTTGTGGAATAAACAAGATGCCTTCATCTCAAGATGCCCTTGGACTGTACCATGAAGTAGAAAATAGACCTGGAACTCAAATACCAACCTGGAAAATGTCAAGGATCAAAATTCTCAAAGGGCAAAAATGAATCTTCCTAGAAACTTCATAAAAGAGAAAACTGGGCAGTGAGCCCTAGCCCCAAATTAGACTCAGTCGGCAGACCGTCTGGTTCTAGCTCTTCTCCCACCCACTGCACTTTCAAGGGCACACACCCTTTTGAACAGCTGGTCAGGCGTCTGCCAAGAAGAGACCCCTTCATGCCAAGAAGTGTCTTTCTACCTTTGAAGACACCAGTTCACTCCAGGATGGATTCTTGCTGGTGCCTCTGATTCTTGGTGGGAAAGTTTTGGACCAGCAGATGCAGTTATCAATGTGCATGCTGAAGTGTATAGGTATAAAGTGTACTGCCATCTGCAGCCTACTTCGCACCAAAGAATAAAATGGGTTGATAGGCAAATAGAAGAGTACATAAATAGGTAGTACATAAAATACTAAAATATTAATTGTAACATCTTGTTTTCAAAAATCTTTATAACAAAATGAAAAAGAAGCAAATTTCCAGTGGCCGCCCCTTTAGAGAAGGCAGGTATTCTCCAGGGGCCACAGTCCTCACTAGTCCTCAATGCCTCTTCAGCCTGCTTCCCCTAGAGAACTGCCTATATTTCAGTTTGCAATCTCTAGAACAGAGAGGAAAAGAGACAACTGATAGAGAGGTGTACAAGAAGGCACCCTGAGACCAGAACAGAGACCAGACACCTATGCCCCCTATTCCTGAGGTCCCTGTCCCCAACCATCCCTATCTATCTTCTAGCTCCTGACTTTCCAGAATTCCGGTTGGTCAATGTCATGGCCTGGACTGCCCTAGAATCAGAACCTGAGATAGAAGATGATAGATGAGTGGTTTCCTTAGAAGTGAGATTCCCGAGAAGTAGGATGGAGGGACAGAGGAAATAAACACTGAGGGAAAGAGAGTCGGTGCACAGATGTGTGAAGGTGGGTCACTGCTGAGGTGACTAGCTGATCCATTCATGGCCCTGCCTTACAGGATTCATGTGAGAACTATCTGCCCAACGGACAAAGGGAGAGAATTTGTTCCTATATCGTGTTACCCATTGGCTGAGAGTTTCCCATCAGGCATTAATTAACCGCTCATGCTTCCCACTGCGTGGGTGCTGAGCGCTCCTGGAAACACCCCACACTGTAGCCTTAGGGAAGTCCCAGAGCGGGAAGGAAGGGTGCAGCCCGTGTGCCCAAGGCTGGGTGTCCTCAAGCTTCAAAGCCCATGGGAAGATGGTCTCTCACAGCCAAGTGGGAGGATTTAAAACAGTGCCCGAGAGATACCTGTTGTGGGCGTCGTGGCGGACCCATCCCTTCCCCTGCAGTGTGCACGTCTCCAGTGCCTCACAGCTGACCACCGCTCAGGTGTGAATCAGGACAAGTCTAGACTTGCCAGGGTAATTTTTTATCCTTTCGCCATAGATTGGCCTAAAGATGACCCTGAAACTCAATTCTGGCCAGTAAGAAGTAAGCAAACATCTTCTAGGCCAATTTCCAGAAAAACCTTCTGTTTACCTAATAAACAGGGACAGACCGGAAGAGCCCATGGCCCATTTACTCTCCCTGGAACACAGATGTCATGTTTGGAGGTAAACAGCCACATTTCAATCATAAGGTAACAAATGTTATAAGAAAATAAAGATTCTGGGAATGGGGGAGCAGAAAGGGGGGAAATCCTAGGTCTCTGAAAGCAGCAGGTCTGAACTCCTATCTCTGGGTTTTCATAGGAGAGAACGTAACTCCTATCTGTTTAAAACTTCTGTGATCTGCCTTTGTGTCATTTGCAGAAAAATGCATTCTTAATGTATAGTCTTAAAATGTGCCAGGTGTTTGAGAACTTACTTTAAACCTCCTCCTACCCACCATTCTTGGAAGTGCTTGAGAGAGCAGGT
This sequence comes from Perodicticus potto, assembly GCA_963574655.1. NCBI lineage: Eukaryota > Metazoa > Chordata > Mammalia > Primates > Lorisidae > Perodicticus > Perodicticus potto. Next base: position 9,740 of record CAUYRH010154497.1, read on the forward strand.
CCTGGTACCCAAGAAAAGCATAATTGAAATGTTCCCATTTCCAGGAAGGATCTCAAATGTTTTTCAATTCATGCTTTCTCAGAGAGTCATTGTATCCAGGGTTAAACCATGTTTGACCTGGGAGAAGACTTGATTTGGTTAAGACAGCTGTAAATAATACAAGGGGGAGGCCGGCGCCTGTGACTCAAAGGATGGAGCATAGGCCCCACATGCCAGAGGTGGCGGGTTTAAGCCCAGCCCCCGCCAAAAGCTACAAAAAAAAAGGTAATTCAAGGGGGAAAAGAACAAGAGCTCAAGGCACCATTCATAGCAGAAAGTTGCCTGTCCCTGCCTCTCCTAGGGGAGATTGAATCTGGAAAACTCGCACATGGAAATCTAGTGAAAGAGTATGTCTTTCTGTCTACCCACCCGACATGAGCATTGCTGTTAAAGATAGAAAAGCAAACATGACCGAAGATGTATTTAAAGAGCTGTTAGGAATACTAGAGAACAGCGCATGGAAGCAGAAAAGAGATCATAGCAACTAAAGGACCAGAAGATGCAGGAAACAGAAAAAAAAATCCACTGAGTGGGGTGTAAAGTGGGTTATCTTAGAAAGGTCAAAGGAAACATAATGCTTGAACAGCAGCAAGTGGGAAGAACTGGTAGGGGCGCTAAGAGATGAGGTTCTGGTCGGAATTCTTCCGCTTATCTTTGGGACGGTGACTTCATCTCTAAAGTCTTCTTTGAGCACCTGCTGAATACCAGCTCTGCTTGGCACTTGGAAGAGAAAGATCAATAAGGCGCATTCCCATCCTCACAATTTCTCCTACTTTTCTTCAAGGTTTTCGATTCTCAAAGACCTACACGCAGGAATACTCTGCACCAGCTTTACCAACGGGTGTTCTAGTAAATGCGCTCTTGTCTCCAGAGATACTACAGGGGAAAAGGAAGGAGATTCATGATCATATCAGCTGGAGACAGAAGTCATTTCACATCTGCCTCTGGACCTGGCTTGTCCATTATGGAAGCCACTAGCCGCGAGTGGCTATTAAAATTTGAGTTCAAATTAAAACTTCAGGTCCACGGTCTCACTAGCCACACTTTAAGTGCTCATGGTTACACATGGCGACTAGCCACTTTACTGGGTGGTGCAGAGAACATTTCCAGCATCACACAGAGACCTTCTGAGCTGCTGTAGGCAACTGATAGGCACAATGCCAAGTCCAAAGCTCCGGGAACAGTAAGTAAAATACCAGGTAAATTTTCCAACTGTTTCCCACATTTTTCTATCCTGCCACCCTTTAAAATGACACCAGCTGGCACCTCCTGTAACCAGACTTTTGCAGGACATGCTTTGTAGAAGGGAAGCTGACCACAGTTCCCTAGGGCCTGGCTCCTTCCATCCCAGCAAGCTGCTCTTCATGTTCAGCCAACTTCCTGCTTGCTCGTTTTCTCAAGCTTTCAACTCTGCCATTTGATGAGTGCAATCAAAATCCTCAAAAAAAAAAAATTTGAGAGAGAATGCACAAAAATGATGTTGATAAATGTTGTTATATTTGAGGAGAAAATAGGGAACCGCGAATCTTCCCAGAGCAAGGAAAAGAATAGTAAAATCAATTCTCATACACCTATTGGGTGCAGTACCATCCTCCCTCCGAAAGGAACGGTTCTAAAATATATACGATAAGCTGCAAAGGATTATAACATCAGGTAGGTGAAAAATGTGCACATCGAACAACAGCTATGGAAAGGCTTCCAAATGTGGAAACTAAAGTCTGTTCAGAAAAAAAATACGCTGAAAAGTGAGCATGTTCGTGTTTAGATAGTAGAATTTGGGTATTTTTTCCTCTTTTCTTTATTTATCAAATAGTTTTTCAAAGCACCTAGCACTTCAGGAGAGAAAAATACTGATGGAAAAACAGCCAAGGTATGTAGGCTGACGATTAACTTTGGCCCATGGACTTTTCTGACTTGTTTCTGGTCTAATCAAGCAACTTAGGGAGTGTCAGCTCTCTCTGCCTGCAGTGAAAACGCCAGCTTGGTGGTCTCTCTTTTCACCCCTGATGCTCTGAGCAATTCTCCACCATGCATGGTACAGAGAAGTTCCAGAAGATGTCTGTCTCTACGCTTCCCTGACAGCTGCCAGCCGTCGCTGCCCTTTGTGAAAGCCGCTACCAGCACGACAGACCTTCCCTCCCGTCCCTGGACCCCAAACTTTCACTGCTGTAAAAACCCATCTCCAGTCCCTCCCCTCCCTCGATGTCTTTCCCCACTAGCCAACTAGATGAAACTTCCCTGAGATGAAGTGTGTGCCCCACCCCCGGCCCTAATTCTACGAGATGGTAAATTAGCTTCCTTTCTCTTTCCCCCTCTTCTTTTTTGAATTAAACACTTGATTAGACAAAGTGAAATATTTCTTTGCAAATGCCAGCCTGAAAAACTTTCCTTGGCTGATGTTTTTCCAGCTGAGTCTTCTTTACTTTTCCCTTGGGACATCCGCAGTTCACCTCCCCTACCCTACCCCTTCCCCTAATGCCCATGACTTGGTAATGACCCGGAGACCAGGACCAGGCTGAATGTACCCAGACCTCATTAAGCAAAATGCAAACGCTAAACCCAAGCCCTGCAGGTCACACAGCCGAGCAGAGAGCAGCACTGATTAAATTATGTGTCCCGGAGTGCCTTTTATTTCCTCAATGAGAATGTGGTGGGGAAATTGTTATGGGGAGTACCTTAATCAATTAATTTCAACAATCTACAGCCTTGAGGCAATTTCAGTACATTATGTAGAGTGGATAGAGCATTTCAGCTTTTGAAAGGATAATGATTTGGTTTGTGAACTTTGGACATCTCCGAGATCAGGGAACATATCATTTGGGGAGCTCCGGCCTGCCCAGCTCCTTGGAAACATTCTCTCGCTCCAAATGGGTTACGCCCTCAGGAGACAGAGTCACAGTGTCCCCCTTTGCGAGGTTCTGATTGTGTCTCCTAATCATAAGAGCCTCATACGTTCAGAAAGAAAAGTAATTCAAACAGCTCTCTGGTTAGACTGACCAGGAAAATGGGTCACAGACTTGAGAAGGGCCTTGGGTAACAAGCAGATTGCTAGGACAGTTTTGCTTTTAACATCATATGTAAGTAGCTGGGCCAGGCAACCTGATCTGTGACAGAAATTTCCACTAGGCTGCTAGTGCAGAGTCTGACAGTCCTTTCTCTGGGGCCTGCTGTGTGCCCAGTGCAGCTAGGAACATGAAGGTGAGGAAGACCCAACGCCTGCCTGCCCCAAAGGGCTCACAGTCCCAGGGCACAGTTGTTTGCACATAATAAGCCCCTAATAGTGTTTGAAGGTAGAAACGCTACAGTTTCACGTGATAATACCGTGGAAGACACTACAAGGGGTTCCCGGGCCTGGGTCCCCTATCCACCAGCTCTGTGACCCTGGGATAGAGTCTTAGCCTCTCTGTGCCTCAGTTTCCTCACCTGTAAAGCTGGGATGACAGCCCCTCCGCTTGTGGGGGCTGTTAGGAGAAGTAAGTGAGCTGAGATTTGAGAAGCGACTGGAACAGTATCGGGCTTAGGTTTAATTTTTGCATTGTGCTTAATGACATGGGGATAAATCAAGCCTGATCCTGACCTTCTAATTATTATCAAATCATGGGAGTTGGAGGGATAGAGGAGTGAATGGCACTCGGTCCAAGAGAAAAATGACAAAGAAACTGGATGACAAAAACAATCAATCAAAGACACTTAAGCCAAGTGGCATTTGCAAAGAAATCATGTTCTATTTGCTTAATATTTGGAAGGCAATTTAGAAAGAAAGAGTCACCATATAAATGGCAGTTGAATTTTGAAAAGTACAAAATGTAATGCTATCTTGTCTACGGTCCCCAAGGGAAGGATGGTCATTAAGGTAGCTCCTACTTCTAGAAAGTCTGAGGTCATGATTGATATCAAATCATAGGATGAGCATCAAATGTAGATAAGGCGCTTAGCAGAAGCAACTAGGGGAGAAAAGACTGCTGTGGTATCTCGCGTGTCCGGGCATGTAGTAAATGGCGTGCTTAAAAGAGGCGATTGAAAAAAATTCAACAAAGGATTAAATGACAAAGGTGTGAGCATGAATAAGAGAAACAGACAAGGAATGGGGAAATACCCCAGAGCCAGCAGCAGCAGGAAGCTGTCACTGGAACCTGAAGGCACAAGTGGGGAAACAGTGAGGTTCAAACCCCGGAGAGACACGAAACTACAGGAGAAGACCCCTCCATGTATCTGTCGCCTTAGGTGAGGAGCTCAGTCTTTGCCAACTTATGACACGATGGCTTGAGCATCCGTCTCCTGATGGCTCCCACTGCACAAACCCAGCTGGAAACAGAGGACGAAGGATTGGGACTGATGCAACCCACTCACGTCACCCTGCCAGGACACAGAGCATGGCGGGATGTAAGACGCACACAGAGAAAAGCCAGCACATGTCAACTGTGAAATTAGGATAATAATCGTATCTTTGTCATAGAACTATTCTGATGACTATTTTTCAATGAGAAAACACGGAAAACACAGTCTCTAGCACATATAAGTGTTCAGCAAATGTTAGTTCATTGCAAAATGATTAGCCCCTATAATCAATTTATTTCTGAAGTACTGGGTACAGGTCCGGATGTCTTTTAATAACAGTAGAAGTGAAAACCTACCAAATCATGACCTGGGGGATTTCCGTCTATTTATTTGTTTCTATTGAGAAATTTGTCAAAGACATCATTTCATTTGGTGAATATTTTCACCACACATGCTCAAAGAGAAAATATTCCTTTTATGAGGAAGTCTGTGCCTTGGATATATAATAAGATCTCCTGTCCATCGAGAGGTAGGAAGGAAGAACAGCCTTTACAAAATGGAAATGATTTTTCTGCAAAGAACCTGCTGCTTCCAAATCTGTAGAGATTGACTCAGTATTTGGTTCAATATGTACCTTAATATCTGTGTCAAAATCTGGCGTAAAGAGACATTTCAGAGTTTTAGGTTTATCCGTGGCCTGAGAAATACAGCAGTCTGAGAGATGTTTCAGTACAAAGAGTTCCTGAAAAAAGTTGTATTAGATCTTCCCTTCTGGAAGCAAAAGACAAGTTTATGAAAACCAAAATAGTGATCAAAACTTAACACTCAAATGCAAACTGTAAGATTGTTATCGACCCCATTAATATTGAAGGATTTTCTTTTCTCGTGGGGAATTATCTTGTACCGGGTACATCCGGAGTTCTGCACCAGCTTGTGGCAACCCTAGCTTGTAATTTGAGCAACTTATAGTGATAAACTTGTAGCTACAGAGCTTTGCTAATTTCGTGCTTGTCCCTGGGCAAGCCCACCTGGGCTCCTTGTACCTCCATCTGGAATGGAGCACCTACTTCAAATCACAGCACTAACTACACTTAGTAACTAAATGATGGCCAGAAATTACTTACCCTCTCATGGCCTCAGTTTCTTTACCTAGAAAATGGAGGTAATAATAGTAAGGCTGTTATGTGAAGACTAAATGAATCAATGAACACAAAGCACCATGTCAGGCATTCATGTGTTGGACAAATATTTATTGAGCACCTACTATGAGCTAAGTGCTGCCTGAGGAAGTAGCAATACAGATAAAAACCCCTAACCCTCATTGACCTTATGAGCTTTAGACATGAGAGTCTTTGCACCTCCAGAAATCGTATACACAGCTGTGTTTGCCCAGGTGCATTTTTAAGGGATGGGATTCATAATTTCCATTACACACACCTTACATCTTATACATTCAACTTGGGGAAGACAGACTATAAAAATAATAAATGGGCAAATTATACAACATTAGAAGGTAATAGATTTCACTGAAAAAAATTAAACAAGACAAGAAGAATCGGGCTGCTGGTAAGCAATGGGGATTACGATTTTGATCAGATGGGAGAGACGACTTGGAGGAGGTAACATTTTAGGAAGCAGCTGAAGATAATGAGGCTGTGAGTGAGCTGTGGGGCTCTCTGGAGAAAGAGTATTCCAGGCAGAGGGAAATGGCCAGTGCAAAGGTCCTGAGGAAGGAGAATTCCTGACATACTTGAGAACAGACAGGGCAGGGGGTAGACATGGTCAATATTAATACATTTTGAAGGTAGAATCAGGACAGTTTAATGATTTGGTACACGAGAGAAAAGGGAGGCAGGAGTGATTCCAAGGTTCTTGTCTTGAACAAGTGAAAAGATATAACACTGACCTTTCCTGGGTCATTGTGCCGACCGTGACTCTATTACTTTACAACGAAAATCTCCAGGACTTGACTGGACCCTGGCCTAATGGCAAGGCTGGAGTGCTGGTCCTCCACACCACATTCCCCTCAGTGTTTGACAGTTAAACATCATCCCTCAGCCTGGACCCCAGCCTGGGGTAATCCATCAATGGTCTGCAGTGAGGACCCTTCACTCAACATTCATTTCTGGGCTCAGTTGGCTCAAATTAGACACAGACAGATTGAAGAGATTTGCCAAGTTCTCATCACAAGTCAGAGCTGGGGTTTAAGCTTGTGACAACGCACCCCAGTTGGCCCAAAGGAAGCCTGCTCCTCTACTAGGGAAGTTCATAAGCTTCTGGGGCTCCTGGACCACTCAAAGAACCTAATGGGAATTACGGATCCCATGCCCTAAAAATGCATCTAGGCAGACCCAGCTACAGAGATGATTTCTGGGGGTTCACAGACTTTCCCGCTTACCGTCTGTAAACATGTTCAGGAACCCTGGGCCACAAAACTTTCCCTAGAGGAAAATTTTGAAAATAATTATTAGCTAGATACATTTGTTTTCATTTTGAATAGACGGGAAATAAATATAGTGAAAAAGAAAACACTAAACTGAAAGAGAACAGTGCTACTAGGCAGTCCTGGTTCGGCTCCGTTCTCGCTAGTGGCGCCATCTGGACGCACAGGCCTGGCATGATGGTGGCAGGGACGGGCACGTCGCTGGCACCCTCTGCTCTGCTGCGCCTGCTGCTCTGCCACCAGCTGCCTCCACCGAGTGGCTCCCCAGCCAGGGGGACCTGCATAGCTCCGGCCTCTTCATCTTTTCTCTCACTGCCTTCAATAATCCGGAGACCCTTGTCTTGGGCAAAAGATTCCAAGCAAAACTTTTCCCTGAGCTTCTCCTCTTGGCTCTCTTTGCCTCTGGCCCCATCCGCCGAGCCTGTGTGACCACCTGCTTCATCTTCTCTGTGGTTGGTGTGTACAACGTCAAGAACACCTCTTCCCCTCTGTGCAGGCAGCAGCTCCAGTCCTCCAAGGTCACCCACAAGGGCAAGAAGAGAAACTAATCTTGAATGTTTAATAAAGTTGATTCTTTAAAAAAAGAAAGAAAGAAAGAAAGAGAAAGAAGAAGAAAGACTGGGCGCAGAAGCTCACGCCAGTAATCCTAGCACACTGGGAGGCTGAGGCAAGTGGATTGCTTGAGCTCAGGAGCTCAAGAACAGCCTGAGCATGAGTTAGACCCCATCTCTACTAAAAACAGAAAAAATAGCTGGACACAGTAGCGCGTGCCTGTATTCCCAGCTACTCTGGAGGCTGAGGCAAGAGGATGGCTCAAGCCCAAGAGTTTGAGGTTGCTGTGAGCTATGACACTAGGGCACTCTACCCAGGGTGACAGAGTGAGACTCCGTCTCACAAAATAAAAATAAAAAACATATATAAAGAAAATGCTACTAGGCGGTCCACTTCTATCTTTTAGCACATGTGTTCACCTAAGCAGAGGCCTGGATTCCTAACAGACCCTTCTACAGACATCCAGAGACAGGGTGTGTGTGAGTCTTTCCACACAGAAGGCAGCGGACCACACTTACTAACCACCTCTTGGTTTGTCTCCCTAAACACGCCGTCCACCCTGGAGCTCACTCCTTAGCAGAGTCTGGAGGTGCCTGACACCCTCAACAGTCACCCTCACTGCCCTTGCCTGGCAGCGCTGGCTCTTACTGACAAATACAGAGGGGTCTTTTCATCTTTCCCACTAAAGAAAATATCGCAGAGAATAACCTTGAACGTCACTGTTCATGTTCATTTGGGAATATAACTGCAGCAAAATCTTCCAAAAGTGGGATTGTGGGTCCCAAGGACACGTACATTTTGCTTTTAATGGATTTTCCAAATTGCCCTTCAAAGGAGTTCCACCAGTTTCCACCAACAAAATCACCAAATATTTTAATAACATTACTATATATTTCGCAGAACGGAGCTATTAAACTTTTTATTTAAAAAAAGAAACCCCTTACAATGAAATGTCTCCTGGCTTCTCTTGAATAGTCCAAGTTTATTCCATAAATCATTCTCACAAATAGAAACAAACAATTTAACTCACATACTCATGTTTAGCTCAGACCAAAAAGCAAAGGCAGGCATGCCGAAAAGCCCCGAGTGCCTTTGTGATAATGCGGAACTCTTTCTTGAGAACAACCCCTCCATCCTATTATTAATGTATAGACACCCCATATATAATGTCTTGTCAGTATTGACGTTTGTTTCCATCCCTAAGGAACTTCATATGAACAACCCAGAACAGAAAGAAAAGTTCAAAAGGACCACAATCCCCAGGGAAATAAAAAATGTCAAGGCCAGAATCCATTCTCATTTCAATTAATTCCACCGAAGACCTATTGAATTATAATTTCCAGTGTTACCAAAGCAAGTGCTCATTAAGGCAAAGGAGATGGGGCCTAACCCTGCTGTTTGCTCTTCACCGTGAACTGAACATCCCATGCTTTCTGAATTGGACACATGGTACCAAGAACATTTAAGAACGAACAAGAAATTGCATTAAAGAAAGTGAATTGGGGAGAAAAATTAATTTGAGCCTGGATGAATCAGCCAAGATTCTGTCCATGAGCTGCAAGGGAATGACTATTCAACCCGAACTGGCTTCAGAAGGGACGCGACAGCCACAAAACATTCTGAAGGTATGAAATGCCACAAAATTCAACAGTTTAGAATGCTTAGTAAATTTATGTGAATTTTACTTCAGTTTTTTAAAATTATTTTTAAAAGAAGAAATGAAGCACTAACAAGTATTACAACACAAATGTCCCTTGAAAGCATCAGGCTGATGAAAAGGGGCTGTAAAGTGCGACAAAGTATCATTCATTGTATGTGCCCAGGGCAGGTACCTCTGTAACACAAGGTGGAGTGAAGGGCACTTAGGACCAGGGGCAGATCAAGGCTACGGGCATGATGGTTAATTGGCGTAGGGTTTCTTTTTAAAAGAATAATAATGTTCTTTTTTCTTTTTTTTATGAAACAAAGTCTTACTGCCACCCTGGGCAGAGTGCCACGGCATCATAACTCACAGCAACCTCCTCAAAATCTCAAGCTCAAGCAATCCTCTTGCTTCAGCCTCCCTAGTAATTGGAACTAAAGGTGTGCACTGTCAAGCCCAGCTAGTTTTTCTATTTTTAGAAGAGATAGGGTCTTCCTCTTGCTCAGGCTGGTCTAGAACTCCTTAGCTCAAGCAACTCACCCCCTCAGCTTCTCAGAGTGCTAGGATTACAGGCATGAGCCACTGTGTCCAGCCAACAAAAATGTTCTAATTGAGGGGATGCTTACAGAACTCTGAACAGAGATTGGCTCAGTGCCGTAGCACAGTGGTTACAGCACCAGCCACACACACCGAGGCTAGCGGGTTCGAACCCAGCCCAGGCCAGCTAAACGACAATGACAACTGCAACAAAAAATAGCCGGGAGTTACAGTGGGTGCCTGTAGTCCCAGCTACTTGGGAGGCTGAGGCAAAAGAATCGCTTAAACCCAAGAGTTGGAGGTTGCTGTGAGCTGTGATGCCACAGCACTCTACTGAGGGCAACATAGTGAGACTCTGTCTCCTGGTTTTAAAAATAAAAACCAGGAGATTGTACACTTCAAATGAGTGGATGGTATGATAGATAAATTATATCTCAAAGAAGCTGGTAAAAACAAACATAAAATAATGAGCTTATGAAAGGATTATGACCCAGAGCCTCTGGGAGAAAACTCGGCCTGGCTAACATCTTGAATTCAGCTTGTGAATTCGGACCCTGGTCATGCCGCACCGGATTTCTGAACTACAGAACTGTGAGTGAATAAATGGATGTGGCTGTAAACCACTAAGCTTGTGGTAATTTGCTATACAGCAATAGAAAACTCACACACGTGCCTTTGAGCAGCAGGAGAGATTTCCAGATGGTTCTGTGAATCTGTGAGTTTCCAGTTTGCAGAGGAAGAGATGCCTATTGATCAGAATAAGTGTAGGAGGAGACAGCCTCCCTCAAAATTACTGAACTCAACGAAAATGAGCCCCGTGCTGGAAGGCAGCCACCACAAACAGGATGAAAATTGAAACCATGGAGCCACACAGCTGGGCAGACGGCACGAGGAAAATTACAAACTCAGATGTGCTACGGGCCAGAAAATCCATATATCCCACTGACTGTCTTGCGGCTTTAGTTTCTCCTAAGGCAAAATTCCTTCCCAAGCCCATAAACCCTACAAGATCTTACTCCTGCTGACCTCCCTGCCCTGATCTCTCCCATTCTCTGCCCCATCAAAACACATTCTTATCTCATTAGCTTCCCAGTACCTGGAACATGCTGGTCTCTTCGCCACCTCTCACGAGCTGTTCCCTTCGCTGACTCCCTCTTCTGGTCCTGCTGAAATGTCATTTCTTCTTTTCTTAAAAGGCTTCCGGGAAGCCTTCCTTCGGTTCTCAACCCAAAGCCGGCCCCTCGTCCACATATGCTATCTCTGCACTTTGCTTCTTGCCAGCATAGGACTCATGAGAAGGCGCACGCAGGTTGTGTATTTTCTTGTTTCCTTATGTACCCTCTGTCTCTATCAATAGATGTAAACACCAGTGGTCAGCAGGATCATGTCTGCTTCATTCAATCTTTGCTTCCCCAACTCCTAGAAGATGCCAGGCCTCAGAAGTCACTGAATAAATAAAAATGAACCACTGCTTCTGAAGAGAGAGAAAGACCAGCAAGGTGAGGAACAACAGAGATCTGCTCTCCAACTCCCAGACTCATCCTACCCCTGTCTTGACCATCACTCATCAAGGCAAAAATTATGTATTAGCCCCATTTCAAAGATGAAGAAAGTAAGAATAAGAGGAATTGATAAACCACGCAGCTTCTTAAAGAACACAGCCAAGACTGGAACCCACTGTCATCTAGCTCCCAAACCTGTGTCATGGGATGACGTCAAACTAAAAAGCTTGTCCACAACCAAGGAAGCCATTAACAAAGTGATGGATTGGGGGAAAGTATTTGCAAACTATACATCTGACAATAGGTGAATCTCAAGGGCATAGAGGGAGATTAAACAACTCAGTAGCAAAAAAAACAAATAACTTTATTTAGAAGCGGGCAGAAAACCTTAATAGACATTCAACAAAGAAGACCTTCAAATGGCCAGCAGATAAACTTTAAAAAAATGTTCAATATTGCTAATCATCAGGGAAATGCAAATCAAAACCTCAATGAGATACCACCTCACTCTAGTTAGAATGGCTGTGGTTAAAAAGACAAAAGAAATAAGCACTTGGAGGACATGGGGAGAAGGGAACACTTACCCACCAGGGGTTGGACTGTACATTAGTACAGCCACCATGGGAAACTATAGGGAGGCTCCTCAAAAAGCTAAAAATAGAATTACCATGTGGTCCAGCAACCCCCCACTGGGCATTTATCCAAAGGAAATGAAATCAGTATGTCAAAGAGATGTCTGCACGCCCATATGTATTGCGGCACTGTTCACAATAGCCAAGATGTGATATCTAACCAACGTCCAACAAAAGGCGAATGGAAAAAAAATAGAATTTTTACACATATTGAAATACGATGTGGCCATTAAATAAAAAAAGAAGAAATCCCGTCATTTGTGATATCACCAATAGACACGGGGGACACTGTGTGAAGTGAAATAAGTCAGGTGCAGAAAGTAAAACAGGCGTGATTGCACTCATATGTGAAAACCTAAAAAAAGAGTGGACATCACAGAAGCAGAGGGGAGAACAGTGGTTACCAGAGGCTGGGGAGGGGTTGGAGGAGGAAAGAATGGGGAATGGTTGGTCCACAGGTGCAAAGTTACAGCTGGATAGGAGGAATGAGTTTAGGGCGACCACAATTAACAATCAGGTATGATATATGACAAAACAGCTGGAAGAAAGGCTTTGAATGCCCTTACGAAATAATAAGTACGCAGGTGATAGCCACACTCAATTCCCTGATTTGATCATTATGTAACATACATATGTATCGAAACATCAAATTATGTCATTACCAAAAAAAATACTAAATACATAAAGAAGAGAAGGCTTTTTTTTTTTTTTTTTTTTGCAGTTTTTGGCCAGAGCTGGGTTTGAACTCACCACTTCCAGTAAGACTGGTGCCCTACTCCTTGAGCCACAGCCATCACCCAAGAGAAGGCTTCTTGAAAAGCCAAGTTTTGTAGGTTCACAAAGCTTCCAATCTTGGCTTGGTGCCTGAAGCACAGTGGTTACAGCACCAGCCACACACTGGGTCTGGTGGGTTCGAAACCAGCCCAGGTCAACTAAACAACAATGACAACTGCAATAAAAAATAGCCAGGCATAGTGGTGGGTGTATGTAGTCCCAGCTACTTGGGAGGCTGAGGCAAGAGAATTGCTGAGGCCCAAGCATTTGATGTTACTGTGAGCTGTGACACCATGGCACTCTATTAAGAGTGAATAGTGGAACTCTGTCTCAAAAAAAAAAAAAAAAAGCCTCCAATCCATGTCCAGCCCGTGTAGGGTAGAAGATGGTCAAAGAAATCTGGCTAAAAGGAATTGGGGACAGGTTATAAGGCAGAAGGCAGAGAATGGGTGCCCTGGAGATACAAGGTCCTCCCCTGCAGGCAGTGGACAGTGGCCTCATCATGCTCACTGCTGTGTCTTTAGCACAAAGAACAGCGTCCAGTACACGATGGACATCCAATAAACATTTGTTGAAAGAATCAAATATTTAATCTAAAATTTTTAGGAGATCATTGGTATGTGCGTAACAAGGGTCTCACCTTGAGTGGAATTCCAACTACTAAGAGGTGCTTGCCAGACTGGTTTCAGTTTATTAGGGCTTCTTAACGTGGGCACTATTGTTATTTGGGGCCATCCTGTGCATCACAGGGTGCTAGCAGCATCCCTGGCCTCTTTTTCCAGATGCCAGTCCAACTGCCTCCCCCACCCCGTGGCACCAGCCACAAATGTTTCCAGGCGTTTCCAGAATTACCTTTTCCTTTTTCCCTTGACAACAGGAACCACTGAGTCATACTCAGCAGAGCCTAAGCCTTATTAAAACATGGTCTTAGACACTCAGAGAACAAAGAAATATCCAACCTTCCCCTTCTGTATAAAACTGCCTCTGTTTCAGCAGAAATAAGGGAAAGGAATCAGGAGGCCTCTGCAGGGCACCACGAGGCAATTCTGGCTCCAGATGCCACTGGGGCTGGAGGGAGGCTGTGCAGCTCAATTCTGCAGGGTTCCTGCAGAACCTGCCAAGTGCAGCTGTCCCAGTGTATGGATTTGATCTGAAATGAGGTCTCACCATCTTCTCCCACCTTGGGATGCGAAAATAATTTCAGCCTAAATCAAGTTTTGTATCACCTGAAGCTTCTGGAACAGAAGGTGTAAACCATACTACAAACCACAAAGAGGTGGTGGGGGGAAATACTTCTTTCATCAGAAATACTGCTGAATTAAAGAAAAATAGAGATCAAGGTTTCTCTTACTTTGTGGGTGTTTTTAACTAGGAAAGAGCAGTGCAGAGAAACTGCAGACAAGAAAGAATTTTCTAAATGGCACCGGGCAGCCTCTTTTACAATTAGAATCTCATTCCCCCAAGAGAGCTTCTTCCCTGACTCCTGTCTTTAAATACACTTGTTTAAACTGATTCCACCTTCCTAGCAAACTACAAGGAACAGCGTAGAATTCAGCGAGGGCATTGAGTTCAAGACAGCATCACACACCTGCTCTTTCCCTCCTTTTTCAAACACACAGAGGAACAAGGGTATTTGGATCTTAAATGTCAGGCCTGCTCTGTGGTGTTCCTCATTCTGCTCCTTGGCGGAATTATCACAAGAAAGGCCAGCCACAAGAGAATTTTCTATTCCAAGTTGTGAAAGGCAAGTTCAGTTGGTGTTCGTGGAGCATTTTGCTAGAACATGACCTATTGCATACAGGCTAGAGAGCAAGCCGGGGTTACAGTTCTCTGGAGGGTCATTTTTTAAATGTTTCCAAGGCAGAAGACATTTTGTTCTGACAATACATTCAAGATAAATTCAGTTTTCTTAAAAAAAAAAAGCAATTAAAAAATCCTTTTTCGGAAAAATGGAAATTATAGAAACCCACTACAGTCAATACTCAGCCCTGCCATAGTCCCAAAATGTCACCATATTCTCCCTCAACAATGGGCTCTCACTCTGGGGGATTTAGTTTTTCCTTCCTTGTTTGATTGCTCCGTGGGCTTCTAAGTGGTAGGGTTTTGTGGGTAATGGAAGGATTTGAAAGATCGTTCTCAACATCGTTGACAGTCATCACTGGGTGATGACTTCACAGAATTCAAAAGTCGTGTGAAAATACCATTGAGATTTGTACGTGGCAGTGGTGTGAAAATTTCAGAGCACAAACTTGTGTGCAGGAATGTGCGTTTGTAAGATACTTTCACCTATGGAACTTGCCTAAGATGGGTTTTTCTTTTCTTTTTTTCTTTTTTTTGCAGTTTTTGGCCCAGGCCAGGTTTGAACCCACCACCTCTGGAATACGGGACCAGCACCCTACTCGTTGGGCCATAGGTGCTGCCCCTAAAATGGGTTTTTCAACCTTGGAATTATTGCACTATTGGCCTTTGAGGCTGGATGATTTTCATTTTGTGAGCTGTCTTGGACATCACGGGATCTTTAGCAGCAGCTTGGCCTCTCCCCACTAGGTACCAGTGGCATCCACCCCTCCCCAAATGTAACAACCAAAAATTAAGGCCGACACCTAAGTGGCCTTCATTTGGGTGAGACTTGGGCAAGAGGAACCTCTGTCATAAATCCAGTGCTTTGGGAAAACAAGCTCTTGTTCCCTTTGGTGCCCCCTGCACTCCCCTCCCACCAGAGGCGTCTGTGTGAACAAGAGGACACGCCCCCCAGTCCAGGCCTCCTCTAGACCACCTGCAAGTTACCTGGGCCCAGAATTTCCTGCCAAATGGCCCACACTCACTTCCAAACACTGCACGGGTTTATTTCCTGGGTTTGATGCTCCTCTGATGTGCAGGATGATAAAGAGGTGGGGGGTCTGGATGAAGCTTGGGTGTGCCTGCTGGTAATCTGCTCATACACATGTCCAAGCTTTCTCAGGATGCAGAAGACAGCTGGAAGCAGAAAGATGAATGCAGTGAGCCAAAGGCCAAGGTCAACTCTCTCTGAGCTGCTGTGGTCCAGAGTAAAACTCTAAGGAGTGTACAACCAAGTCTAGATCAAACCTGACCTTCTAGGTTGGGGTGTCCAACCTGCGCCCCACAGGCCTCATGCTGATTTTGCGAGGACTTTTATTTTATTCATCATCTTTTGTTTTTGTTTGTGTATTTAACGTGTGACCTAAGACAACTCTTCTTCCAGTGAGTGGCAGAGAAGAAGAAAAGATTGGACACCCCAGCAGGTCATTATGACGTGTTCTTGTCAAAGCAGAAGGTTCAAACTCATGCTAGCTAGCACTTTGTTAGCTTGATGTATACCCTTTAAATATTTAGGTGATTAGTATGCGGACTTCCATTTGTACTCCAGACAAAATGTCTTACGTGTCCACACAAATGTTAGGTGGCCTGGCCCTCCTGTCTGTCTCAGGAAGCAGGGTTCCTGGGCCTTCTAGGCACATGAGGATGTCAAGCAGCACAGCAATTGTGGTGTCCCCAGGTGACACATAAACAGGACACAAGTTCTGAACCTTCAAGGGTGGCACTGAAGTGAGGAGAGATTTAGAAGGACTTGGCAGCAGACATGAGGGGCTCCACAACAGGGACATGTGTGCATCAGCGCCTGGGGACCAGGACAGGGGTGACGGGAGTCTCTAAAATGAACAGCAGCATCTAGAGCCAGACAGCTACAAAGCCTCATCTCTCAGAAGTGAGCAAGACCCAGGGCCAAGGACAGGACTCAGGGAAAGAGATCAGTGTCCTGCCATGGTGGTGGGAATGAGTGCTAAACTAGAAATCAAGTGGAGTCAGAACAAGGTCAAGGTTCATCACTGGCATGCCTGAATCATGCTCGGAGAGGCACATTGGTTACATAAGGACTTCGCACCCAGTCTTAGGGCAAGGTCCAGGATAAGATAAACGTTCAATAAAAGGTTTTCAATTGTGGCTCTATAACCCAGATTTTCTGAATCTATCTGCATTTCAGAACACCTGGTCCTGGTTTGGACATGTGATTGAAAAATGTGGTCCCTGATGTATAATTAAGTTCAAGCCTTCTCTGAAGAACACTCACTTTTCTTTCACCTGCAAGTAAAATCTAATTTGTTCGTTGTCTGAGGGAGAAAATGCATTGCTTTGTACCATTTAAATGTTAAGAGGGTTCTGAGGTTCCTCTGCAAAACCTATTTACCCTGAACTGAGTATCCCAAGCCTTGCAGCCTCACATTAGGGAGTTTCCTTTCATTAGAATGTTCTTTAGAAACTGAAAAGGATGAATTTCACTTGTATCAGTTTCTCGTTGTGCTTTTGACCAAATACCAAATTAATTCCAGCCCAAGGTTTAATAGATCAGATCCCCAAGGTCACTGTGACTTTGTATCTTCTATCAAGCCTGACCACCACTAACTGAGCACAAGCTCTGTGCTAGGCATGCTCTATTCCTGGTCTCTAACCCGCCCAAATCCCCCGAGGTAAGTAACATTATTCCCAACAACAAAACTGAGGCTCCCAAATAAGTAAAGTTACATAGGAGAACTAGAGCTTGAACCTCAGTCTTCACGGCCTCAAAGCCTAAACTCTGCATGACGGCATGCAGCCTCCAACATGGTACCCTCAAGTTATCTTAAGCTTCAACTTGGCAATTCCATATTTTGAAGTTGGCATCCTTTTCCTGCCCCTGATACCCCAGAGTCATAGTAAACTGTCTGCAAGAATGGGTCCTTCCTTTGAGATGATACTAGGCACCTCTCCTCTATCTAGGTAAACAAATACCATGTCTTAAATCTTACCTCCCCCGGAACAAAAGCTCTTCTCTGCAAAAAGCAGCTAAGCTGCCAGGGGAATTGAAGCTATTGCAGGTATGTCCACTCCAAGCCCAGATCCTTGGAGAAACTCCTGTGAATAGGAACTTCTGTAATTCAGGGAAAGGAAGCATGCTGAGCTGACAAACTGGGCCCAGTGTAAGGCAAGAAAGGGAACTTCTTTTTTTTTTAAATGAATATGATGCATACACCATAAAATTAACCTTTTTAAAATGTAGATTGGTTGGTTTTTAGAATATTCAGCACCTTGTGCAACCATCAGCACCATCTAATTCTAAGACATTCTCATCACCCTCAAAAAGCAGCCTCATGCTCCTCAGCAATCATTCTTCATCGTCCCCATCCCCTAACTCCTGGCAACCTCTCGTCTACTCTCTCCCTTTATAGGGTTGTCCATTATATTTCACATAAATGGAATCATGCAATATTTGGCTTCTTAGTTCTGGCCACTTTCACTTGCCATAATGTATTCAAAGTCCATCCCCCGTGTAACACGTGTCAGTGCTCCACATTTTTTAGCTGAATAATTGTGTGGAGACAGCACATTTTTTAGACATTCACCAAACGATGGACATTTAGGGTTTTTCCATTTTTTTTTTAACTATTATAAAGAATGCTGCTAGGAACATTATGTGTGAGTTGCTGCATGGATGTATTTTTTCAGTTCTCTGGTGTGAAATTTCAGGATCATATGATAGCTCAATGTTTAACTTTTGGAAGAACAGCCACATTGTTTTCCAAAATGACTGCACCATTTTATATTCCCACAAGCAAAGCGTGAGGGCTCCAATCTCTCCACATCCTCGCCAACACCTGTCATGGTTCATCTTTTTTATTGTAGACATCCTAGTGGTGTGAAGTGGTAACTCGGTGTGATTTAGATTTGTGTTACTCCTCAGAAGACTGCAGCAGAGCAGAGGTGCACACAGCCCACGCCTTCGTGTGCAGGGAGCTGTCCGCGGCCGCAGTGCTGAAATCAGCTGCACTAAGGGGATGGAACCTCAATTGTGTCCAGAGGGGGTCAGAGGAGTTTTGAAAGTAAAGAAAACAAAATTACCAAATGGACCAGAGCATCTCAGGCAGGTGCAAAGAGCATGTGCAAAAATATAAAGGCAAAACACAGAATGGCATGTTTGGTGAGTTATAATTAGTGCTGAAGGCCAAGTGTAGAGTACACAAAAGGAGAACAGAGAGTGAGTTAGAGAAGTACCCAGAGGCCAGATCACACAGTACTTTTTATGCTATTCTACAATATGGGGCCATTGTGCCATGAGTTTTTTGTTTGTTTTTTTTTTTAATTGAGACAGAGTCTCACTTTGTCACCCTCAGTAGAATGCCGTGGCGTCACAGCTCACAGCAACCTCCAACTCCTGGGCTTAGGCAATTCTCTTGCCTCAGCCTCCCAAGTAGCTGGGACTACAGACGCCCGCCACAACGCCTGGCTATTTTTTTGTTGTTGTTGTTGCAGTTTGGCCGGGGCCGGGTTTGAACCCGCCACCCTCAGTATATGGGGCCGGCGCCCTACCGACTGAGCCACAGGTGCCGCCCTGTGCCATGAGTTTTAATCGGTGGAATAAATGATAGGACAAGAGTTTAGGAAAAGAACCCTCTGTGTGAGGAGTGACATGGAGGAAGACAGAAAGAACATTAGGAGTCTGGGGGCAATGGCTCATGCCTGTAAGCCTAGCACTCTGGGAGGTCAAGGCAGGTGGATCACCTGAGCTCAAGAGTTGGGGACCAGCCAGAGCAAGGGCAAGACCCTGTCTCTAAAAATAACCAGGCACTGTGGCGGGCACCTGTAATCCCAGCTACTTGGGAGGTTAAAGCAGGAGGATCACTTGAGCCCAAGAGGTTGACGTTGCTGTGAGCTATGACACCCTGCCACTCTGCCCAGAGTGACAGAGTGAGACTGTCTCAAAGAAAAAAAGCATTAGAAAACTGGGCTGGACACTCAGGGGAGAAAGGATTGAGTTTAAACCTGGAATAATCACAGCAGAAAGATAAAACATGGGGTCTTTTCTAGGAATTGTTGATGTCCTGAAGTCCAGTAGGGCCTAGAAGCTTTGTTACCCAGATACTGGTACTAATGCAATCCCAATTGTATCTTCGGTCTGGGAAAGGCTGGCAGAATATTTAGCGAAATGTTGATCGTTTGCGATTGGAAAATACAGTTCAACTGGACAACGATAACCGAGATGCTTCTTTCTGGCTCGGCGCCCATAGCATAGTAGTTACAAGGCCAGCCATGTACACCGAGGCTGGCAGGTTCAAACCTGGCCCAGGCCAGCTAAACAACAATGACAACTGCAACAAAAAGATAGCCGGGCGTTGTGCAGGCACCTGTAGTACCAGCTACTTGGGAGGCTGAGGCAAGAGAATCGCTTAAGCCCAAGAGTTGGAGGTTGCTGTGAGCTGTGATGTCACAGCACTCTACTGAGGCCCACATAGTAAGACTCCATCTCAAAAAAAAAAAAAAAAAAAAAAAAAAAAAGATGCTTCTTTCTGTTTTATAAAAAAAAAAAAAAGGCAAGATTTCAGTTCATTCTATTTTAACCAACCCGAATTAACTTTTCATTATAATTGAAGAAATGATAAAAGTGGAGACCTCGGCAGTCTATATTCTTTTGTATTCACTTTTTAATTTCCTGCATGAGTCCCATCCCTACCTTTCCTCAAGAAGTGCCAGCCTGTTAGGGAACCTGCAAAGTGAAAACAGAAGAGCAAAGAGGGGGAAGTGAAGCATGAGGGAGCCGCAGGTGTGGGGAGGTGATGAATTCCGCCTATTAAGCTGCAAGATATCTTAAGGCTACTTTCCTTACTGTGAAAGCAAGACTCAGAGAAAAAAAGACAGGAAGGAAAAGAAGCTGACTTGCAAACAAGTTGCAAGGGAGTCTAAAGTTTAGGAAGATTGGCTCATTGGGCAAAAACACAACAAATACTTAAAATTAAAAACCGCACAAGATAATCAAGTTTCCAAGTTTACGATTAGTTTCTTCATGGCGGAAAAATGGCATCTTTCTCAGATGATTATTAGAACCACGACGGTCAGGACATACCTTGACATACCGGCGTTACAGTTGTCAATGATAAAACTGGTTTTGCGGCAATGTGGATGGAACTGAAGGGTGTTATTCTAAGTGAAGTAACCCGGGAACGAAGAGCCAAATTCTCCCTGCCCTCGCTTACAGCAGGAGCTAAGCAGTAGGTACGCGTGGCCATACCGAGTGACTTAATGGACACTGGACTCAGAAGGGGAAGGGGGCTGGGTGAAAACTTACTGGGGACAATGTGCCCTATTCAGGTGATAGACAGATTAAAAGCCTCGCCTTCTCCATTATGCTATTCAGCCATGGAACAAAAAATTACTTGTACCCCCTAAATCTATTTAAATACTCTATTTAAATAAATCATCCTGTGTGGGGGGAAACAATTCAGAGGACAGAGTGGAGACGGGAAAACAGGGTCAGTAAGCCAGGAAGCACAGACGATTCTGGAAACTAAAGTGCTCCTTCTCTTTCACATTCTCTTTTCCTTATTGACAAATGTCAGGCACATTTTGGCCCCAGGCCTTTGTACTTGCTCTTCACTCTACCTAGAAGGCTTTTCCTCCAGGTGGCCACACAGTTCCCTTCCACACCCCACTGGGTCTCTGATCAAATGCCACCTTGTTCATTGACCTCCCAGCGTTCAGCTGCACCCTTGCTCGGACACCTGCTGCCCTTCCTGTCTGCTGCTTTTTTCTCCATAGCTTACATCACGTCTGCCAGCCTGTACATTTTGGTATTTACCATTTAGGGTCTCTCTTCCCACCTGACTGTCAGCTGCATCAGGGCAGTTTTCTTTCTTATTCATGGCGGTGTCCTCAACACCTAGAATGGCCCCTGGTCCATGGTAGATGCTGAATACATATCCGTTGGATGAAGGCACGAACAGACACCATAGAGGCCAGTTTTCAACAGGTTTCCTAGACAAGGGGTAATACCTCTTGCACAGTGGTAGGTATCACCGTAAATTGGTGGCTTTGGATCTATCTGTATCCATCCCTGGGTACCATGGAGACCTCTAAGAAGTCATTGCTCTGACATTAACCTACAAGAGAAAATTAGTCACTTAATTCAAAAATATTCTTGCTTTCTATAATAATGAAATGTAGAAAGGAAAAGCATTGAAAGATATCAGTCCTATTGTCAGCACCTTTTTTTCTTTTTAAGTTTTAACAACTATCCTTCTTTCATTGTCTTCCTCGTCAGGGTGGGAACCCCGAAGAGCAGGGCCTCAGGGGTGGGGACTGCAAGTCAGGCCTGAATAGGGAGGGGTTGCACAAAATCTGATTTGTCTATACCCCAAACTATGTATTCGGGGTACACATGGTGCCTGGGGCAGAGGGGAGATAATGCAGAAGAGTGGAGATGGAAAGCCACGTGTGGCCACGCTGGCTGGGCAGGGACGGTGCCCGGAGCTCTGGGAGGGGAGGGAGGGGATCCCTGTCCGTGACGGTTCTCTGAGCAAACTCCACGGCACATCTGGGCTGCACTTTGCTCTCTATAAACTGGGGGGATTGAACAGGGTGTTTCTGGGCTCCCACTGTCCTGCGGCTCAGTGATCTAGAATTACCTCATCTTTAGAAGTGGAAGATGAGGAGAGGAGGGAACCACGGGTTACTGGGCGTCCTTCACTCAGTGTGTGAACCTGCAGCATCGGCACCACCCAGGGACTTGTCAGAAATACAAATTCCTAAGCTCTCCCAAGACTACTGGAGCAGAAACTCTAGGCTGGGTCCCCCGGTCTGTGCTCTAACTTGCACAACA
Source organism: Perodicticus potto (assembly GCA_963574655.1). Classification (NCBI taxonomy): domain Eukaryota; kingdom Metazoa; phylum Chordata; class Mammalia; order Primates; family Lorisidae; genus Perodicticus; species Perodicticus potto. Next base: position 31,785 of record CAUYRH010154497.1, read on the forward strand.
GGTGATTCAGACTCAACACATGTCAGTGTGGCTTTCGTGTTGCCCCCTCGGCAGAATGGTTCCATCTGGGCCTGTGGCACCAAGTGACCCCGGAGTTCCCCTCTACACAGCTGCACAGCTATTTATAACATTACTCCCGGAATGCCTCCCCCAGAAGGCGCTGACTTCCCCTCGCCAAGGTTCTAATATTTAAAGTCCTAATTCTAATTACTCTGGGATTCCTCTAGAACTTCAGACCTATGCTCGACCCTCTGTTTCTCGTTCCCTGAACTTTCCACGGGACCTCTTGGCCACCCACCTTTGCCTGTTAACTCCAGTCGCCCTCCCTGCACTTCTCCTCCTGCTGAACACTCCACAACTTCTGTCAGCCAGGCATGGGGGCTCACATCTTGTGATTGATGTGAGCACTCGGAGGCTTAGGCAGGAGGATTACTTGAGGCCAAGGGTTTGAGACCACCTGGGCAACCTAGCAAGACTCCATCCCTTCAAAAAGAAAAAAAATTTTAAACATTAGCTGGTATTGGGTACACTGCACACTATCTGGGTGAAAGGCCCACTTATAGCTTTGACTCAACCTGCACAAAAACAAGTGTGTAAACAAACATGTGCCCCTAAAATATTCTGAAATTAAAAAAAAAAAACATGGGCGGTGCCTGTGGCTCAGTGGGTGGGGCGCCAGCCCCATACATGGAGGGTGGCGGGTTCAAGTCCGCCCCTAGCCAAACTACAACAAAAAAAATAGCCAGGCATTGTGGCAGGCGCCTGTAGTCCCAGGTACTCAGGAGGCTAAGGCAGGAGAACAGCCTAAAGCCCAGAAGTTAGAGGTTACTGTGAGTTGCAATGCCACAGTACTCTACAGAGGGCATTAGAGTGAGACTCTGTCTCTTTAAAAAAAAAAAAAAAAAACAAGAGCTGGGCATGGTGGTACATGCCCACAGGCCCAGCTGCTCAGTAGGCTGAGGTGGGGGGATCGCTTGAGCCCAGGAATTTTTTTTTTTTTTTTTTTGGAGACAGAGTCTCACTATATCGCCCTTAGTAGAGTTTCGTGGCCTCATAGCTCACAACAACCTCAAACTCCTGGCCTTAATCAATTCTCTTGCCTGAGCCTCCCAAGTAGCTGGGACTACAAGCACCCGCCATAATGCCCAGCTATTTTTTTGTTATTCTTGTCATTGTTTTTCAGCAGGCTTGGGCCAGATTTGAACGCTCCAGCCCCAGGGTATGTGGCCGGTGCCCTAACCACTGAGCATAGGTACTGAGCCAGGGCCCAGAAATTCAATGCAATAGTGAGCTATAATCAAGCCACTGCACTCTCCAGCAGGGGCAAAAAAGTGAGACCCTGTCTCTAAGGAACCTTTGCTTTTATGTCTCTCAACAGCTCTTATTTACAGTTCCTTCTGAATGCATAAGCTGTCTTTCATGCTTGGCCTACAAAGCAATTCTAAATGTTGAAAAACAATAAATAGCAATATCTCTTAAGAGATTGTGTGGGAGGGAAAAAATTAATATAGCATTCAGCACATAGTAAGCTTGCAATCAATGTCAGTTATTATTATTTGTGACAAAGTGAATATTGTCCAGGTGGCCCCAGCGGCCCAGTGATCCTTGCCTCCTGGTGTTTACATTTTTGTGTGGTCCCCTCCCACATTAAATAGGGCTGAACTGTTTGGCCAATAAGACATCATAGAAGTGACAGTGTGATCTCCAAATCTGGATTACAAAGGGCACCACAACTTCTACCTTGTTCTCCGGGGATCACTTAGTCTGGAGAAAGTCAGCGCTATGGTGTGAGGATACTCCAGCTACTCTGTGGAAGGGCCCATTTGAGAGGCACTGAAGTCACCTGTCAGCAGCCCACACAAGTGGCCCCCACGTGAACAAGCCCCCTTTGAAAAGAATCCTCCAGCCCTCAGATGACTGCAGGCCCAATTCCCATGTGGCCTGCAACCTCAGGAAAAATGTTGATTGAGAACCACCCAGTTAAGCTGTTTTGGAATTCCTGATCCATAGAAACCATGAATAATAATAAATGTTTATTGTCATTTCAAGCCATTAAGTGGCAGCATAATTTGGTAATTGAAATATAAAAACCTGCAACTATTTGCTGCAGTGTCAGCCACGCTGTGGAAGGTATCACAGGGTGTGGGGAGACCTGCATGACAAGAGCTGGTCCTTTGAGCCTGTGCTAAGACATGGTTTTAATTATCTGAAAAATTCTCTCCTGCTCCTGGTGGCAAAAATCAAAGCCAACTCTCTGTACATTCTAAGCCACAGGTCAGCATCTCTCCAAAACCTTTAACTTGAGTATTTAACATAGAATAACCCAACCCAGAGGTTCTCCTTAGACCAGACTGCCTAGTCCCTCCCGTGGTCTAATGTATTGGAGTCTATTGGGATTCTGGACCAGTGGCTTTAGTCTGGACTCAGGAATCTGCTTTATAAAGAAGACCTTCTGAGGGTGGAGCAAGATGGCAGCCGAGTAACAGCTTCCTTGCGGCTGGGCACGGTGAGACTGGGGAGAGCAGACAGTTTCAGGACCCCAGCAAGACCCAACCCAAATAAGACATCCTCCAGGCACATCATAATTAAGTTCACGAAAGTTAATATGAAAGAGGAAATTCTGAAAGCAGCCAGATGTAAGTAATCCATTACCTACAAGGGGAAGAATATTAGAATAACTGCAGATCTCTCTGATCAAACCTTTCAAGCTAGAAGAGAATGGTCATCGTCTTTTAACCACATAAAACAGCAGAGCTTTCATCCCAGGATTCTGTATCCATCTAAACTGAGTTTCATTTATGATGGAGAAATTAAATACTTCAACACCAACCCCC